>OZ020197.1:38880200-38926200 GCA_963971165.1 Philopedon plagiatum | reverse complement strand
GCATAACATTGCAATTGAACACAACGAAGAACTTCCAGATGTGAACCAAGATATAGCAGCATTAGTCAACTTTGATGAAGATATTGAACCAGAACATCAAGAAAGAAACAACATTTACACAGCCAGAGATGAACTTTTAAATAATTATTTTAGAAGGCTGGCAGAAGAAAATTAACTCTAAATAAACATTTTATTTAATTCAATAAAAATAAAACCCTTGTTTTCTACTTTTATTTATTTCTGATTTTCAAATACTAACATTGGGACCTAATACTAACAACAGAAACCAAAAATAAACATATGTAAATATATACTGAAAGGAACTCATGATAAATAACCATAGGCCAGTGTTAATAAACTCTTATCTACACTTTCATACATACCCAAATATTTATCTATTGCAACTAACTACTAACAATATTTATTTATTATACATAATATTGTACAAAAATTCATAAAAAGATTCTCCTAAAAGTTGTCATTACGCCCACAGATGCAGCTACGACCCCGGCTTGACTTTTCTTTTTCAACCTTTAATTTTAATATTTCCATATTGATTTCATGTTGTTCTTGTTCTTGTTTAATTTTGGCCAACATGTGATCCCGTTGCAAAGCAATAAGTTCTAATTTTTTTTCTGCCACAGTTTCAAATTTTGAAGATACCGAACTCATTGTTTTTTTCTTCGGTAGAATAGGTCTTCTCCTACAACTCCTTGATTCTAAAACAGGAAAGGTTAAAAAAGTGTAAAATATAAGAGAGAAGAAGAAATGTAAGAAATACTGAACTCAATATAATAATATATGAAATATGTAAAACTAATTATACATTCCAGTGAGGTGCAAATAATTGTTTGCCTCCAACCCACATACTGGATTACCACTGACAAGTCAAAATTAATGGGTAAAATTTTGAAAGATGTTTTAAATTTGGCCAATGGTACTCTTCAATATGGGGGTTGTGGGCACACAATTATTTGGCTTGCAAAAAAATATATATACTTGTATTAAAGCTTCCAGTATCTTTACTCATCCTAGCTTTGTCCATATTTATTTCAGTGTAGCTATCCGCATGACTTCCAGAGAATTTTCCTTTATCATTCTTTAAAGAACAGTCTATGTCTAGATTTTGTTGTGCTTCACCATCATTAACCATCATTATTTCAATAGTCTCGCATTCATTTTGATCATCGTCAGATAAGTCGTATATATTTTCCTGTATATTTTTCAATACTTTATGTTTTGGAGTTTGCCATAAACCAGCAGATGAACTTGTCCAATTATCTTCTATTTCCAGATTTCCTTTTTTGTCATCCACCATTTCGACCGACTGTCCAGGTATACCTAAAAGTAATAATGAACAATTCAACGCACAGCTAAAATCTTTTATTCGAGCCCCTGATGTTTAGGCCAATCAGAGCACTACACTATGCTCGCTATAAATACTATGGCCAGTGGCCAACGTACTTATGTGACCATGTACGGTGCATAGCAAACATATCTTGCATAACTCTCTCGGTCAATTTCTTAAGTTTCATCTTTGTAATAAATCACTATTTATATAACTTCTTACGTACCAGCAAGGCCATCGGAATCATACTGGCTTTGAAGCCCTTCGACAGAGAGTGATATAATTTTAAGCAATTCAATTTCCTCCTCAGTTTTAGGTGGTGAAGGAGGTTTATCTTGTCCTCCTCCTGTCCCTCTAATGTATTTTAAATTGGAAGAATGTCTCTTTTTAAGTTCTTTTTTTATGGATTCATATTTATTTTTGAGCTGCTTGGCATTTCGTGGCTAAAAATAGGAGATTTTTGTATTTCATTTATTTATTTTTATACTAGATCATTTAGGTATACATAAGCAAAAAAACAACTAAACCCTAAAATGTTTTTGAACTTTTCTAGTGGGAAGGCACGTGTTCAAACATCATTTTAATAAGTTAAAGATTGGGGTAGTGTTAATATACTGGATATTTATATATGACCAGGGACTGGCGGAACCATTATTTTCTAATAATTTTGTTGTACACTTACCTCACCATTCGAATATGCATTGAATTCTTTTTCAATTTTATTCCATTCCTCTTCCTTTTGGCGCCAAGTTGGCATCCGTTTTTTTATTCTCTAACACGGCTTTCCTTTTTACAGCCATTTTAATTAAAACACTTCGTTCCGAAAAACTGAAATTTGACGATCTCTTTAATTTTTCACAGCTTTTCCCCATAATTTAATATTATACACATAGGTATCTACTTCTCAAAAACAGAAAAACGATCCAAAACCAAAATCTTGGGTTAGAAAGAATTTATCAGCTTTGCGTTGTTGCCTATTTGCAAATACCTATTTCTTTCGACGGTTTATCACGCCTACATTTAATTTTTTTTGTTATGTTACTTCAATAACTTATTTACACTTACAAAATAATTTTCTTGAATATTATTTTTGACCTTCTGAAATAAATTTCTTCGAAAAAAAAAAACATGAATCAGAACATAGAACCGAGGGCATATTCTTTAAATTTTCTTCAAAAATAGTCATTCCGGCAACATTGTCTAGGGGAGACCGGGGCGGAATGGGATTGCTAACGTTGTAGTTTATTTTTGGAAGGGTAAATAATGTGATAAAAATTCAAAAAAAATCATGGCGATGTATTTGAGTATTGTAAACAATAAAAATATATATATATATATATATATATATAAACATAAGGCTCGTAGTTTTTTTCTTTTTCAATTTAGAAAAAAAAGTATCTTTTACTCCATTCTGCCCCGCCTACGGGGCAGGATGGGGTACCCGCGGTTATCGGGCTTGCACACTTCACAGAGAAGCACGGACTCATCGTCGTCACTGTCTATCCCCGCACAGGAATTATGCGCCCACTTTTTGCATTGAATGCATGAAGCCCAACCTTCAGTAGAAGCTGAATACTGGTCAATGCAGTATAAACATAGAGCGTCTTCTTCCTCCTCAGAGCTTTCTTCAACTCTTTTTGCTATCTTTTGCTTTTTTGGTACAGACACCACTGTTGCTTCCTTCTGTTTTTGACCTGACAGATTTTTTTTAACTTTGTTTGTTTGTGCCTCCTTAACTTTTTTTGTCTTCTCTATTGCTTCAGTCAGTTCTGCTTTGTAAGGAGACTCTGTAAGAATGGCGGTTTTGCCTCTCTTCCTTTGCACTCATTTAGCGGCGATATTTAGTTTTGGTATTGGCATAACAACTTCTGGAGAAAGTGCTGGAAAACTGGAGGTGCTGAGTTTTTTTATTGTTGCATTAGGACTGTCAGGCATCCAGGAGCATTGAGGTCGAGGGTTATTTTGAGTTTCGTTGTTATTTTCCATCGTAACTTTGGAAGGTGTTAAGAGGTTACTAAAGGAATCGTTTTTTTCTGAAGAATCATCGACTCGAGTAGGACCGGCTTGTGCCTCAGCAATGGGACTATTATTGTTTTCTGGAGAATCATCGACTGTAATAGGACCGGCTTGTGTTTCAGCAATAGGAATATTGTTATTTTCTGGAGGATCATCGACTGTAGTAGGACCGGTTTGTATTACAGCAAAGGGAATATTAGTTGTCTCGGCTGGTAAAAAGTCATCATCAGTAAAGATATCCTCATTTGTTGGCCAAATACCCGTTTTCTCAAAACCTTTTAGCGCGGTTTTCATGTTCGCAGCATTAATAAAGGCTTGTCCAAATAATGTTGATATTTGGAATAACGTAACGACTTTACCTGGGTTCGACCGCAACCATTTTCGTACTTCGTTTTCGTAATATAGACTTAAAGGTCTCATAAATGCCACATCTAGAGGCTGGAGCCTGTGTGAACAGTGAGGTGGAAAGCACAATAAAATAACACCTTTTTCACGAGCTAGATCGATGACTTCGAGGTTTTTCGTATGAGATGCATGCCCATCAAGAAGTAAGAGGACAGGAGTTTCTTTTTTTGCATTAGAAAATTCAATGAACTTTTTAAACCACTTTAGAAACACTTCTATGGTCATCCATCCAGAATCACTAACCTCAGCCCAACCACCAGTCGCCAAATTTAATTCGAATTCTTGTCGTTTCTTTTGTCGGGGGAAAATCAACATTGGAGGCATGAAATTACCCGCAGCAGAACAACAAATTTCGGCCGTAACCGTGTTACCACGCTCAGCAGAAGTCAATACGCCCACCTGACGTTGTCCTCTATTAGCAATAATTCTTGAATGCTGTTTCGGAATTACCGTAATACCGGTCTCGTCGCAATTATAAATTCTTTCGCCAGTAATTTTTTTTTCATTAATAACTCGATTTAGTAATGTAAAAAACTGCGCGACTGCTACTCTGTTGAACCCCATCGCACGTGCTCCAGAAGTTGCCTCGGGCTTTCTCAAACTTAATTCTAGATGACGTGTCATAAAAGATTGGGCCCAGTCTTCCCCTGCCATTTCTGTTTGTTCGTTAAATGGATGCTCACAACCGTTTCGAACCGCTAGTTGATAGGGTAGCTTTCTTAGGTCTTTCATTGTTAAGCCAAAGAGTCTCTTTTGCATATCTTTTAAATACGTAACCAGTTCTGACTCCTGATCTTTACTAAAAACACACTGATATTTACCAGCTGTTTTATCAATAACATAATTTGGATCATTCTTGCGTTTTTTTACATGTCTTTCTAATGTAGTTTGTGGAAGTTGGAACTGAATTGACGCTTTGTTACAGCCCATTACGCCACTAATTACTGCATCTACTGCTTGATTCATAGTTTCAGTACTCCATTGCTGTCTATTGGTCTTTTTAACATATTTGCGAACCATCTGAAAATATTACAAAACCCTAAATTAAGATCATTAAATAAAGACGGGGCGGAATGGTTTACCCCGTTCTGCCCCACCCCGTTCTGCCCCACGTGTACTTAATAACAAAATCTAACTTTTGGCCAGGCACGCTTTACCAATATGTTGACCTATCCATATCAAAAGACACTTAAACACATGCAGTGTACAGTAAAATAAACAACAACCCTTAAAACAAATAAAGAATTAACTTACATTGTGTTGAGAATGCCGAAAAACTCTAATAACATACACAATTTCACAACGTTTGCTCAAAACACTCTTAGCTGTTTGCAGTATCCCGTTTGTTGTTGCCTGTTGATAAGTGGCGTTCTAGTAAATGGTGTTAGAGAGCGCTAGTAATATCCGGCTTCTGCAGCGGGAAATATAAAACCTACACCGTTCCGCCCCGGTACCCCATTCCGCCCCGGTCTCCCCTACATCCCATCTGACTAGAGCTCTGTTGCCAAATTTCAATTTTACTTAGCTGACAGCTTTGTAACTGCCGGTTGATTGTTGGCAGAATAAACACTTTTTAATTTAGCAGCGAATTTAGCTGCCAGTTATAGTTGGCTGGCAGCTATGAAACCGAAACATTTAGCCGTGCACTGATAAACCGGCCCTTAGTATACTAGGTAGCCTAACCTAACCCCATTAGATTCTTTTCTAGGGAGTTCTTTTTTAAAGCCAAAGCTCTACGACAGTAATTTTATTGACAATATTGATTTACTTAAAAATATTTATGAACTTATTACTGTTACTTGTAAAACATTAACTATCTTAGAAAAAATAAGAAAGCTTTAAAAATTTTTTTAATAAACTTGAAGTAGAAGAACTTTCTATCAGTTCAAGTTTTGCTTCGATTTCGGAACAACTTCGTTAAATAATAATTCTTTTTAACAACATAACAATTAGAGTATTTTATCATAATATAGGTGGTATATTCTACGTAGTTTTAAGATAATAGAACCGTATAACAATTTTAGTCCGCTGTAAACTTTGAACCCCCATTTCACCTCCTTAGGGATTGATTTATTAAAAACTGTAAAACACGTTTAAACATTTATTTCTACGAAGTTTCGTCTTAATAGGACCATCTTATATTGTTTCTCCATACAGAGTTTAAAGCCCTATTTCACTCCCTTCGGGAATGAATTTTGAAAATCCTTTTCTAAGTAAATGCCTACGTTATATAAGAGATCTCAATCAGTCAGTCAGTTTCTTCTTTTATAGAGTTTAGTTTTACATTCTTCTATAAAAGTAAGAGTAATGCGAATGTGTGTCATATTTTTTTGCATATTTTAATCACAAATAAAAAAGTAAGCGGCTTAAAATAAGAAATAATGGTTTTGGAAGGTGTAAGTAAAGCCCTTTACATAAACGTAACTAGAGGAGGGCTTGGGGGGCTAAGTTCCCCGAAATATTAATTAGCCACCCCCCGCCCCCAAATGTGTACCTCTGGTGTAGTTTTACATCTGTCAGTTGCAATTCGACCTAGCAACCCAACCCAGGCAAACCCAATGACTGCTATAATTAAATTCAAAACTTTTCATCCCCTTAGGCCTTAGGGACTGACGACGAAAATGTTATTAAACATACTTCCGTAGTTTCAAGGTAATAGAACTCTATAACAATTTTACTCCATTACAAACTTTGAACCCCCATTTCACTCCCTTAGGGGTTGATTTATTAAAAACTTTAAAACACGTGTTTAAACATTTATTTTTTAGAGTACTTCTATGAAGTTTCGAATTAATAGGACCATATAATATCTTTTTTCCATACAAAGTTTGAACCCCTGTTTTACCACTTAGGGGTTGAATTTTAAAAAACATTTCCTTAGTGCATGCCTACGTTACATAAGAATCCTCTGTGCAGAATTTCAAGTTTCTAAACCCAGCGATGTGAGCTGTCTCAGTCAGTTTCTTCTTTTATAGAGTTTAGTTTTACATTATTCAACATTTTGAGCACCCTGTATATTTTTTTCTGAAATTGATTACTGCTTATGACATTTGAGGATAAGCAAAACTTTTTATCAAGAATGACATTTTCTCGTCAAATTATAAAATAAAGAAGTTTATTGGAGTGCGGTACTTCTTCCGGGGACACACTACAGTGAAGCAAATGAATGCCTACAGGCTTAGTTATTCTTCAGTTACAAGATATGACAAATAATTTTAGCAGCAATTAGTTTAACGGTGCACTGTAAAATGCTGTGGAAAATTTACTAAAATTATCTTGATAAAAATTCTAAATTATTACACAAAGGTGTTTGTAATATTTTAGATCTGATGTAAAATTTAAGGATTTTTCGCGTAAAATGTAATTTCCTTGTGAAAATACTTAGCGTGTAGTAAAATTACTAACTATTTACACGATATACTGGTAAACTTACACAAACAATACAGTTAATTCATAAAATCACAGCGATTTTTTAAGAGAATTTACAAATGGTATATTAAAACATATTTACCTAATAAGTGTGAAATTACAATTAGAATGTAAATTCGCGGTGATATTTAGTGGCCAAAAATAACCAAACATATTTATTGTAAATTTACAATATTTTCGTTTACAGTGTGTAGGTACTTTCTTCATAATAATTCTTTAAAAAAAAGTAGCTACTGCATACTCGTTCTGCATTTTTACAAATCACATTTCTCCCAAGCATTTATAAATCAAGCATATATTGGTTATATCTTTGCATATAAAATAAATGAGCTGGAGACTTCTAAACACATTCCATATTATATTAAAAAAAAAAATCGCACATACGAGTCGAATTGATAACCTCCTCTTGTGAAGTCTGTTAAAAAACATAGTAACGTTTATAGCCTGCCTTTAATTTGACGGAGGCTGTGCTGCTTTATACATGAGGAATTAACTCCATCATTATAATTAAATTATAATTAAAATAAAGCCAAGAAAATAAATCAACCTAATTTTTTTTCTTCCTAATTTTCGATTTTAATTTTTAGTAATTCAATTACATGTTGCATTTTCAGATAAAGTACCAGCTTGCTGCAAGATGACAAGAACATAATTTGTTCAGTACATTTCTTATTTTGCGATTACGTTTGTATAATGAAATAGACCTTTAATCAAAAAATAAAAAACCTCATGTTTAGACCCGTCTTAATCGTACCCATTGAATAATATCTTTGAGTATTTTTATTTATAATTTTAAATTTTTATGATATTTAGTATTTTCTAATTGTTGCTTCATTATTTATTTTATGCACTTAAAAATTAAAAGTAAAATGGATGTGTTTTATTACACAACTGTTAGTTTTAATGGATATTAAAAAATTGTAACAACGTCATACTAACGATCGTTTATGACATGAAACAACAGGCGTTTAAGGCCCAGAAATCGTTTCTGACCATGAAACTTTAAACGATCATAGCTTAGAAATCGTTTCTGACCTGAATCTTGATCTGAAGTGCTCATTTCCCAAAAATCGTTTGTGATCGACAGCGACTAACGCTGTATTTTTTTCTATTAGTCCAATAAATAAAGTTTAAAAAAATTAATTTCAGCCAGACTACTGATTTTTTAGAGAAAAGTAGATTTAGCGGGACGAGAAAGATCCGTAAGGGGTTAGAAAAGGGTTTTAGGCTTCTGGTTCGAAAATAAGGCATTCAAATCTACATAAAAAAGTTCCCAATATCCTTTCTCCCATGTATGTCCGCTACAGTGTGTCCGCCAATGGAACTGACAAGAGGACAAAACATGGACCAAATTTTCAAACATACCAAAGAAGTATTTCCTAATAAAACTTTTTGCTTGAAAATATAGGATTCGGCATAATAAAATTTTGATTTTGAAATTGTTAAATAAGAGAGGTTATTTAAAACTTGTTTCAAAATTTATAATTAATCACAACCAAAACTGCAACAGAAAGTTTTAACTTTGTAAATTAAAACTTAAAGCACGTAATTTTTCTCAGTTCTATTTTAGGCTGTTCCTTTTTTTATCCGTTTGCACTTCCTTATTTAACATTTTGCGTTAAAATGATAAATAATGTTTGTTTATTCTTTCCGCAATTGCCTGTTTTTATTTTACTAAAATTTACTTTTTTTTCGTATTTTTGAAGATGGTCCCTTTATTCTCTCGTCATCCGTGAACAGTAAAAAGTCGTGAGAGACGCGTAAAGGCCACGAGCAACTTTATGTCATCTTCTTTGATGAATGAAACTTAAATACCGATATGCCAACATTTTTGGCACTAGCTCGAAATGGAGTTTCTTAGCTACAAGTAAATAATATTGGGCTTGGGTTTATAACCGACCGAAATGGGGCGTTGCCACGTTTCCACATGGAAAATTAAACATATGTATGCATATATTATTTGAGGAGCGATCAAGCAAAACGCAATAAATCCATTTTTACCTTTTTTTAGCTTCAGTTGGTAAATCTATTTAAGATATACATCTTATATACAGCCAATAACGATATCAGATTTAGTCAAAACATAATAATTCTCTTTAAAATTTGGCCCTAAATATATAAGTTTTTTTATGTTCTGACAGCCCACGAAGACTGTACTGTGGGTGTACTGGGGAAATCCGACTCACACATCCAGGGCTGAAAACATCCGTACGGACTTCACCAGCCCTTTTAAAAGGATATTATGTGGAGTTCAGTCAGAAGGTATAAATCATTATTTTTTGAAATAAATATTGTTTTTTTTTCGAAGTGCAAGAAATGCCTTTGTCGGTAATAAGGTCTCTATAGAAGTGGCGTAGCTAGATCTGACAGCGCCGGTTAAGCAAGAGTCACTTTGGCGCCTTAAGTCTAGAGAAAAGTCGAAATACGGCGCAAGTAATTTTTTTACTTAAATTATATTTAATATATATTAAATATTATACCAACTGTTTTAAATTTATTTGGTCAACACTATAAACGTAAAATTTATAATTATTATATTTTATTTTCACTTTAATTTCCAGAATATTTATGGTCACAATAATAAAAATATAGTCAAGTTAGGTATTTGATATTTTTTTAGTATGCGAAGTAAACAAAAAGCAAGGCTTAACTTTTTTAACAAAAAATAAAAACTCATAATCTCTCTTAACTTCGATACTTAATCCTTAATCTTATATTGGAAATCATTACAGTAAATATCAGTTTTCGCTTAGAAAATGCGTCCCAGGCCATCACATGGGTGATTTATTGGGCTAGTATGGGTCCGTTTAGTTTGGTTAATATTACTAAAAAATAAAAAAAAAAACAGAAAAAAATGAACCCAGGCGAACCGCACCCATAACATAACAACCCAATAAATCGCCTTTTTCGGGTGTGGCCTAGGCCTAGCTGGCACGTACTAATATGTGCTAAAAACTAACGTATTAAAAATGGGTTTTGCGATTTTTAATGTGCTAAAACGTCAGTTGAAGCGTGGAAGTGTCAAAGGGCGTATGTGCAATTTTTTGATATATTTAGGTTTTGCCCCAGATGGTTTTGCGTTAGAAACGTCGTATGTGCCCTGCTGTATGTCCTGAGAAAGGGAATATGTGCCTATCGAAATTTTAAAACTTTTGAATTGCGCTAAAAGATGTTAGTCCTAGTATGTTCACAGGTCATTTCATGTGAAATGTTGTAAGTGCCACCCGGCGTCTGTCAGTGAGTCAACGTCAGCTTATCTTTACGAGGTTGATTTTATTTAGATCGTAATTTTTTTTATTGATAAAGCCTGCGGCGTTTACTAGTATTAAAACTGGTCTGCAAGACCAACCATTAATTTTTCTCTAAATTCGTAAAAACTAAAATCCTTATATACTAAAGTTCACCCAATGGAGTCCTAAAGGGTTATCTGTTGTGATATCTCTACATTATCTCTCTTAATAATTATTCGCTTTACACCTGAAAGTCAAAAGCGATTCTTCTTCTTGACAACTGAACTAATTTTATTGCAGTTGTTAATATAGGAGCGTATTTTTAACCAAAAAGTTGTTAGCCAAAAAATATATGTACTTGTACATGCACAGAATTATACTGCGCATTATTTACAAAAAAGTCAAGAAAAACTTTTATTTATATGATTGGGTTTTCTTAGAAGTGTATATTATTACGAAAAACAATCCACGTAGGGAAACAACCTGTTTTCATCGAAAATTGTTTATAGATAAAACCTTACCAAAACCAGGCCATTCTCTGATCATAAATAAAAATTTTATTGTGGTTACATTAAAATATGCAGTGTAGAAATTTATTTTGCAAAAACCACACTGTCGAGATGACGGCCTTCATCGGTTCACAACACTGCCATTCTTAAAGGCACGATCGAAAATACTTTAACACGTTGCTGGTACAAAGGTCTTGAAATTTAGCAGATCTCACTGGTATTTGAACTACGCGTCCCTCTAATAGGGTTTGGGTTTGTCCAAATTTTAAAAATGAAAAACACGTTTTTTTTTTATGTAATATAATGTTTAAATAATACGTTTTAAGTACATGTGTATGAACTAACTAAAACAGAAAAATGTCAACTCCACTTTTGTATTCTCAATATTAAGTGCATTTTGTAGATTTTAGGGCGCCCCGCGCCCATCACATCATACATTGCAATAAAGTGCAACGATTAGTAGGATATATTTAATTTACAATTTATCCGTTTCAAAGGAATATTAATAAAAACTTTAGTTGTGTTATCTTAAAGAACAGTAAAATAATAGTATATTGTACAACGAGCATGGAATGACATGCATTTCCTACGAGTATGACGTTTGCAGCATGAGCCGCAGGCGAATGCTGCAAATCATACGAGTAGGAAATGGTCATTCCATGCGAGTTTTACACTATACTTTTTCTACGAATGTTACTGTTACATAAAATGGGATTAGTAATATTTTTCCTTTTAAGATGTCAAAAAATGTCAATCTGACATTCCACAAATAAAAATTATAAAGATTTTGGATGTCAACGCCACCTTTGTAAAAAATACCCGTGCACAATGGGAACTTTGTAGTTCAATCACCATGGTGATTGAAGCACAATGAAAATGTGTAAAACACAATGCACCATGTTCCGAAATTACTATTGAACATACAATAAAGGTTTTTATTGACATTCGTAGAAAAAACTATTTTTCTTACTAGGATTCACGTATTCCCAGGAAAAGGAGAGAGGCGTCTAAGGGATATATAAATTCTACATGTGGGTAGTGGGTATCACTATACTCGTATCTATCCATAAGGATTTTGTGTTTTGTAGTCAGCGGCCCAAACAAAGTGACTCTTATACCGGGCGTTCCAAAAAACATGTTCCATCGCTTAAAAGGAGATTTTTAAATAGACTGGGGCAAAAAGTCATATGAACATGTTTTATTGAAGATGCTTTGTTTTAAAGATACAGAGTGTTAATTTTTTTTAGTTTTTTCGAACTGGTTTCAAAATGGCTTCAGCAATTTTGATAACATTTACGTTGTGTAAAGTACTTTAATTAAGCATAAGTGTGACTCTGAAAAGACTTTGACGGGTCCTCCAGGGGCGCGCATATGGGAAGACGGCAAAATATTTTTTTAATAAAACATGTACAGGGTGTCCGAGATAATACGCCCTATCCCCTTATATGGAAAACTGTGAGATACTTTAAAATGTTTGAAATAAAAGTTTCTTAATTTTACCTGATGTTTTAACTTGTTTGGATTTTATTTACACAGGGTGTTTTATTTCTCCTGGTCAGGTACGCACTTTATTATTTTCAATGGCACACCCTATTACATTATTATTACAGATTTGAATAGTGCCTATAAAGGCGAGTTCAATAATATATAGTAGAATGGGTCTATGATGCAACGTTTCGGATTTATTGATAGTTATCTTCAGTTTTTGACATATCTTTAAATTAACATAATTAGGTTATTAATATGCTTTTTAAAATTCTGCTTGCGCCAAAAAAAAAAAAATACTCAAATGTACCTCATTTACAGCCTAAAGTAATAACTTAAAAATAAAGGGATGTTACAGTGTTGACATGTTTCGCGTACCGTAGAATGGGGTTATTTGGAACATTTTGAAAATTGCTTTTAGCACAAAATCGGGGAATCAAAAAATTTACTTATTTAGGTATGGTAATATCATGTATCAGTTATAAAACGATGTTTTCCTCCAGTAGCAACAAAAAAAAACAATAACGTGGAAGCGTTTTTTAAAAAAAATATAGTTGTTCCAAGTTGCCCTCCAATTTGATAACTTGGAACGGGCATGGATTTTGTTATGTGTTACATGTTTTAATCTAGCCGGGCAACTTAGAACACAACAACTAAATTTTTATATTGTAAACAATTTAAAAAGGTATTTTTCGGCACTAAAATCAAATATTTTAAGTTGAGAATTACACTCTATTATAACATATAAACATCTAAACAGCATTTTTAGGATTTAAAACTAGAAATATATTGTACATAAAAGTATTTTGTGTTAAAAAAACATAATATGAAAGTAGCTAAGTAGGTACTATAACTACATTAAGTAGATACTAAGAAAAAAATATTAACGAAAACATACTTATACAAACTAAATATTCACTTCATAAGGAAAATAGACTTTATATTCACTTTTATTAGGATTCTTTAAAGGTTGTATAATTTGATGATGCTCAATTTCGGCAATATCATCAACATCTGGATATCGAAAGATAGTTTTCGACATCCCCACAGGGCGTAAAAATTTACATTCGTACATCGACCGAACATTTATTATTTTGGTAATCTGTCCAACAAATTTTTTTTCCTTGTTAGGTTTTCCTTCCACTGGAAATGAAACCAAAAAAAATGCGTCTTCCTCTACGTCCCAAACTTCCTTGTTGTTATCATTATTATGGATAATAAGGCTAGTTTCTTGTTCATCTAAATCAGAGAAATCTTCGGGTCCAACAGAAGAATTTGTATCATGTCGTCTGATTAAAATAATAAGGGTGCATTTGCACATAACGCATTTTTGAGAAATAAGGCTTTGAAGTTTGAGATTAAATAACGTGTTGGTACCTTCTGAAATACCTTCTTTTTTTCTTTAAAATAAGTTACAAGCATAAAAACCATTTATTTAGGATAAAAAAACTGCCATATAAGCAAAATTAGCAGATTTGTGTTCTTAAATCTTTTCAGATAGAACCATAATACACACAAGTGACCGATAACTGTAATTTAATAAAGGTGTAACTGCCACATGAAACCCTATTTCACAGTATTCTTTGGTCTTTCATAAAAAAAAATTGATAATACAGTTCTATCTGGTAAGTTTTAGGATAAATAATTGGAAATAAAAAAATAGACAAGTACCTATTAACATTGTTTATTAGGAATTATACTGACGAGATACAGAAATAGTATGCAAAACAAAAGAACGTCAGTAAAACTTGAGATAATACATAAGAAACAGACAAAAATACAGTGCGTTCATAAAGTCTCCCCCCCCTTCTAATTTTTGCTACGACAGGAATATTGAAATGAAATTTAGTGAGATTTAATACGAGCTAAAATAAAAAAGAAATTACTAAAAATTTTCAAATTATTTTTCAAAATGGCGGCTGGACGCCATCTTGGTTCTTTTTTTTAAATGGTAACAGGTCTCACGTGATACATCATTTGAAAGGTCTTTTCAAGTTCTATTGAACTTCCGAGTTTGAAAAAATAATTTTGACTTAGGTCAAGATGGCGGCCAAGTAAATTTTAAGCATTTAAGTGGCTATGTGTGAAATATAAATATTATCTGATTTCAAACTTCAAGGAAAAGTAAATTTTTTACAATTTTAAAGCATCACGATGATTGCTGGAAAGATAAATTTAATTTTTCTTTCATTTTTGAAATCCCATAGATTATTTATTTTCCAAATAAGCATTTAAATGCTTACAATTTCAATGGCCGCCATCTTGACATAAGGCAAAATATTTTTTTCAAACTCGGAGGTTGAATAGAACTTTGAAAGACCTTTCAAATGATGTGTCACATGACACCTGTTGCCATTTTAAAAAAATAACCAAGATTGCGTCCGGCCGCCATTTTGAAAAGTAATTTGAAAATTTCTGGTAAAAAAATAGTATTTTACCTCGTATTAAATCTCACAAAATTTCATTTCAATATTCCTTTCGTAGCAAAAATTAGAAGGGGGGGGGGGGGGGGGAGGAGACTTTATGAACGCACTGTATACACATAATGTAATGTATTAAACTAAAATTAAGCTTATTAACTTTCACACAGTTTAACATCTTAACTATATGGGCAGGGTTACTACCTCTATAAGGAGAGAAGAGCCTTGTAAAATTGTTTGTCTGTATCAGGCATGCTCTTCATCATTTTTTTTAATGCATCCACTTTCTCTTTGCTGATATTTTTCCTTTTTGGAAGGATTTTTAAACTTAGAGTATTTAGATTTATTGGTAGGGGCACATTTTCTTTGCTCATTTTTCTAGTAGGACGAGGCGCGCTCTCACAAATACATACCTGCGTAAAGTTATTATGTGTGTGACTCAGTTTATAGGATACATGTTCAATGTGGTGTTTCTCGTATTTCAATTGTAATACTTTCGAAAATGGTACTTTGTTATAACTTAGTTTGGAAGCGCACTCTTCAAAATTTATAAAGTCACTTTCCTTCATTTGGATGATGACAAAAGGGTTACGTTTGTTGACAGACTTCAATTCCTTAATAAATCCCAGGGGTGAATAAAACTCGATTCTTGACATGTGGCGTTCTATTTGACTGTGTATGTTGTCGACTTCTTGCACGGCACCATGACCAGCAATCGAGTATTTCATAGTTATACTTGTTAGCTCGTCATGTGTTCTCAAAATTTGTAAGGCACTGAAAGCTATGTATGAGTTACGGTTCTGAGATATGCAACTGTCACTCCATGTTATAAGATGTTCAATGTGATTTTCTTCCAAAATACATTCCACCAATTTCTTAAATGCACTTGAAAGACAATTTCCACTTCGGCATTGCTGTGTTTCGATCCATAAGACGCAGTAAGCAGTACCAGTTGAGGAAAGGTGACCTGTTAGATTGTACATATTTAATTTGTGAAGATAGAAATGATTCCCTACGTTGGTTCTAGGGCAGGTTATCACATTTTCAAGATCGAAGGTTAATATAGGGATGCCGCTCTTTTTATCGGTGTCTTTTTCTTTCCTCATCGCTTCTTTTTCATTTCTATGTTTTTCCATGTTTTCTTTTTCTTCTTGAGTTACAATTTCCCCTTTCTCTTTAATATTATACGTAGAACATTTTTCACATATATCTTTTTTTGGAACATGAAAGCCATAGTTAAAATTTTCATTGAAAATTTTTCGATACATGCTTAATTTGACTGGTATCATGTTTTCTTCCTGAGCACAATCGATCTTGTACATGTCATACATTTTTGGAACGCTCAATGTTGATTCAAGATATTTTCTGCTAGTGTTTGCTCTACAGTAGTGCGACTCTACTACAGGAAACTTTTTAATATGGCTAATTACATGGTCTTTGCGTTCATTACTGACTTTTCTTGAGGATGTTCTACCTCTCATAGACTTTTTCGGCTTATCTGCATCGGTAGAATGTACGGTGTATATAGGTTTCTGAGATATATTAAGGGTACCCAAAAAGAACTTTTTACACACTCTCACCATTTCTTCTCTAATTTTGAAAAAATATTTAAATGAATATTGTCTTCGAGAAGGCTCCTGCCCTGTTTTACGCCCTTTTAAGTATTTTCTAGTCATTTCCTTTAAAAAAACGTACTTTTCATTTTGCTGCAGACTATAGTAATACTGAAATTTCATTTTTCTGTCATTTACTGATATTTTTTGAGAGCATTTAAACTTGCAGTTATTCTCACAATCTTTAGTAGTAACTATTATTTTGGCAGGAACCGTCTTTCCTTTTGCATTAACAAACTCTTGTCCTGCCTGGTACAGTTCACGCCGCTTATTCACTTTCCACAAATCTACGTTTCTCAGTTTTTTTCTCACCTTCTCTGGTTTTTCATTTGTTAAAGACTCAGACAGTAATGGCTCATTAATATTTTCTTCCTCTGCCTCCATTTCTTGTATAAATTCAGTTTCCATAACTTCTGCTGCCGCTGTGTCTTTCATCAACAAAACTTCTTTGCTTATTCTTTTTTCTTCTATATTTGTTACTTCTTTCTCACTAATATCTTCTTCCACTACCCGCTTTTCTTGTATAAACTCAGCTTCTGGAACTTCTACTGCGGTTGTATCTTTTAGAAAAACTTCTTTGTTTTGTACTGTTTCTATCTTTTGACTTAGGTTTTCAATCAGGTTTCTTTCTACTTTTTCTGCCATTTGCAGAATATCATTATCAGACCTTAGAAAATCACCAGATAATATGTCATTTGCTAGCGAATTGTTTTGTTGTGAACGTCCTATTACCCTGGGTTTCATATTTTCTGAAATATCAATAATAATATAATTCTCCTCTTGAGGACTAGACATTTCTTCGTTAGATTCCATACTACCAGTTTCACTTCTGCGACTAAGATTTGCTTTGCTCTTTTCTATTTCTGCTGTCACTTCTTGTATGATATCATATGATCTTAAACAATCACCAGACTGGGTGTCTTTGGCTGTAGAAACATTTTGTTGTTTTATATTAACACCGGGTTTAACATTTTCGGAAATATCAAATATAATATAAGGTTCCTCTTTCTGAGAAAAACGTTCTTCTGAGCCGCTTGACTCCTTGGCTGCAAAAGTTACAAAAATCATAAGAATATAATAAAATTTAAGGCTTTTTACATTCTTACCTAAACGCAGCATTTTCTCAATTCTGGTTTCCATATTATTTTAATTTTAGGGGCAGCTACAACAACTTAACACTGAAATCTTTCTTAATTTTCGCCTTAAAAAACACTGATATTTTGCGGTTATAAATCCACAAAATAAATCTAACGCGTATGTTAAGTAGAGTTCTATCTACAAATTTTGAATAATAGGGTTCTAACTACATCGACATGGAACTCTATTATTGTTAAAGTTGATCATAGAACTCTACTTTACCAACACTACCATTCAAGTCAAGCAGATAGAACCCTATTACACAAATTATTTCCAGAAAGAGGCGTCAGATGGCAATAATAGTACTATCGTTCGTAGATTTTAGTGTAGCATTATACCATAGGCGCAAACTCTCAAAAATAGCAAAAAGTGCAGATAGAACCCTTTTATTCTAACGCGACGATGTAATGATATTTCTATTTCTGATTCGGACTCCTCAATTTCTCTACTAGGACCAGCGATGCTTTTCCCAGGTTCTACAAGAAGTCTTTTTTTCTTAACTGGAAGCTCTGATTGATTGCCATATCGCATGGCTTTAAGCTGTTGTTTTAATGCAGATGTTAAAGCAGATTCATCTGCGGAATTAGATTGTTGCCCAGGAAGTCTCTTTAATACTTGATCTTTATCTAACGGATAAATTCCACACGCTCGAAATCCGGATTTTATTATCTCTGCCTGCGTTTCCTCCAGACTTGTAAGCGTATCCTTAAGAAGTGTAGGGAACACTGCTTTAGGAATTGTCCCTTTATGTGAAAGCTTCCACTTTAATAATTGCTTTCTCCATGTAGCTTTTAAAGGTCTAAAGAAAGAAACGTCTAACGGTTGGCATAGATGTGTGCTATTGGCCGGTAAAAGTATGAACTTAATATTGTTTTCTTGGCATTTTGTAATAACGTTTGGTGAAATATGACTAGAAAGATTGTCTCCAATAAGTGCTTTCGGTCCAGGTCCTAAAGTTTTAAAATATGGTAGCACTATGGCTGTTAACCAGTCTTCAAATACCTTGGCATCAAGCCACCCTGACTTGGTTCTATTATATCTTGTACCTTTCGGGCCCCTTTCTGTCCATGTATCATATAAGTGTTCCGCTTTGTAAATTATATAGGGTGGCAATAAAGTGCCGCTTGCAGTGCAAGCCATTACAATGGATGTGCTCATTTTTGATGTGTCTAAGCGCCGTTCTGGATGTTTCGATCCTCTTTTTACCAATACTTTAGATCGTCCAGGATCATCTGTTAAATTACTTTCGTCATAATTTATAATTGCTTCAGGAATAATTCCTTGTAGTTCTACTTGCAAGTTGCTAAAGTATGAGGAGATCATTTCTGGCGATACTGCTGCTCTATTTCTCTTGATGTTTTCTCCAAACCGATTCGAGAGTTCTGGATGTCGTTCACGAAAGTGATAAACCCAATCTTTTCCAGGTCTATTTTGTTTAAAACGATTTTCTTGTCTACCAGCTTGTTCAAGATAAGAAGTGACCACATCTTGCAAGTCCTGAGTAGTTAATGGAAATCCACACTCAGCTGCCACAAGCAGCCCCTCCACAATAAGATTCTCTTCTTCAGAAGAAAGTACTGTCGGCTGACCGAACTTATTCATATTTTTTTCTCTGCTCTTTGGAGATAGTGTGCCCAGAGAAATATTATATTTTTTATGAGCATCACGAACTGATATTGTTTTTGCTCTTATTTCCTCGACTGCTTTATTTAGAGTATCTTGTGTATATTTGGCATATGGTCGCGAAGTGAGTATTTTTTTATGGTGTCTTGGCACTTTTCTGAAACGAAATATAAAGCATACTGTTAGTAATATTTATGTAATTTCGAAAACTTGGAACAATCCCGAAAACTTGGAACAGTCCCGAAAACTTGGAACACATATGTTCCATTTTTTCGGACATATTCCCAATTTCGACAATTTATGGTGTTATTTTTTATATCGGCAACACTGTATGATATGAAGAAACGCCACAGTGATTATAACGTGTAAAACAGGTGTCTGGCCTAACCTCCAAATTTCGACTGGTGTAACATTATTGTCGTAGGCGCCATAATTGAAGTTTTTTTAGTATAAAAAATTAGTTTTTTCTTACCTGTAGTTTTATCGTCTGAATACCAATGTACACTTGAGTCAATTGACTCAATATGTTGTTAAAAATATAGGACAATACACAACGTAATAAGCACCGGTCAACAACTAGACCTGGCATGACCATGTTGCCAGATTTAAAGCAAAAATATAATAAAGAAGTTTTGATCCAAGTCACCCACCTGTTCCAAGAATCCCCATTCTACGGTATTGGGAAATTACTTGACTTTTTTAAATGGAACCCCGTGTATGTTATGTCAATTCTAAATAGGGAATTAAAAGACGAGATCATTGATGTATAACAACATGTGTCTATTAGTCTCTGTTTCCGACATATTGATGATTATCTTTAGCACGTAACTTATATTTAAAAAAATGTATAAAAAAAGTATATTGTATTTATTTTACAAATAAAATACAATACGATAGACAACCAACTTAAAAATAATTTTAAATTAACTCAGAGTAAATTTGCCACATGTCCAACGTCTTGGGCTATACATATAGTATATATTTCTTCAAGTTTTCTTATTACCCTTCCCACTGAGCCGCTCTGGTTTAGAAAATGAATTCCTTCTCTTATTCTTTGCCTCAGGTCTTCTAGCTCTTGACATCTATTTTTGTATACCATCTCCTTTAAAGCTCTCGTAAAAAATAGTTCAGTGTGGTGAAATCGGGGCTTCTGGGAGGCGAGAGCACAGTTCCATCGGGCCCAATTATCCCCGCAAAACTGTTATTTAAAAATTCTCTTACCTCCGCATTATTATGGCATGGAGCCCATCCATTTAGAAAATAATTTGGTCAAGTTCTCCATCAGCTTCTAACATAGGCAATACATGCTGTTGTAATAGATTTAGGTAACTTTGACGATTTAAATGTCTTTCGAAGAAAATGGGTCCTTTAATTTGGTTTCTATAAATGCCTCACCAGACATGAACACTTTTTCTGCCTTGTATGGTTTTTATCTTTTTTTTTATTTTCCGGTAACCAATAGTGAACGTTTTTTCTACTATATATCCCCGCAGTAGTAAAAATGGCTTCATCAGTCCAACAAATCCTTTCAAATATATTGTTTTCGAAATGGCGATCCATTATGTCCATACAAAATTCTAGTCGTCAAGGTTTGTCATCTGGTCATAAGTGTTGCAGCTTTGAAAATTTGAAGGGCTTATATTTGTTTATCACGATGGAATCATAAATTGTTCTTCTAGCAATTGCCAAATCTCTCTTTGCATCATTTAGGGAATTTTCTTCACTTTATTCAAAATGAAGTAATATGTTTATTGTGTCTCTTCTGTTAATGTACTCCTTGGCTTATTTTTTTTCTTCTGTTTCAAAACACCATGATTTCTTAAGACGTCTTCAATTCTTTGAATAATTTTTCTATCAGTAATACTCCGTTGTTGATATCTGATATGATATTCTCTTAATATTAACGCAAAAGTCCAATTATTTTTAACATAACACAAATAGAAATATAAACGCTCTTCTTCTGAATACATTTTAAAGGAAATTTTTAAGTTTACGAAATTCTAGCTGACTATTGCCAAGTAGAAAATAACAGATTTGACATTTACATATACATACATATGTATGTTTCGTGCATGGCATCATTTGTAATATACCACCTAGAATGTTATATATATATATATATATATATATATATATATATATATATATATATATATATATATGAAGAAGGGTAGTCGTTGCTGGACTAGTTAGGGAACAACGTAGCAAATTGTGGGGTAACAGCAAATGAAAGTACACTCTTTTAAGATAAATCCGAGCTTTCGGAAATGTTTATTTCCATCTTCAGGGACTGAAAAACAAAACGATACTTTTTTATTTTATGTAAGGTAATTAAAAACCCAAGTACTTACATCTTAGATGAGATTGTTCATATTTGATGGTATCGTTTTATTCTTCAGGAGAAATATACACAGCATCGTGAAAACAAAAGTCTTAAGTCAATTTAAAACACATTAAAATACATGGATGGTCAAAACAAACAATAAGCAATTAAAATTAAAAATCTTTCCTGAAGACATCGTTCTCTGGTATGAAATCACATCATCCTGGAACTGAATATGCAAATTGACAGATTTTTTGGTTAGGTTAAGTTAGTAATGGGTAAGTACCCACGGCCGGAACCGTAACTGTACCTTATACCAACATTGGAGCGTCACTTTTTGGTTTTAGTGACACCACTAAGTTTTTTATTTATTTAAAATACTATCAATATTGCAGATTCTACATGAAAATTCGGTATTTTAAGAAAATTAATTGATTTTTTGTGAAAGAGAAAGAGTAAGTTACTGTCACCTCATTGATAGAAGTACCCGCGTCCTACAAACTTTCAGACATGCTTAATTGGTTATCCTTGTTATGTGGTGTCACATCTAGTGCTAATAAATAAGAATATATTTCACTCAAATGGTGTATATCTGTTCTTTTGTTCATTGTTACCTGTTCTTGCGCAATGAATGCCATTTCTAAGAAAAGTCTTTTTTTTATAATTATGTTCAGTGGCTAGGAACTTAGTAGCCTCATAATTAATAGCATGTTTAGATTTATTCACATGCTCTGCCAAAGCACAACGTTCTGGATGAAGTCTACAATCACTCTTATGTGATGTAATTCTATCCGAAACCTGTCTGGAGGTCTGTCCTACATATACTTTGTCACATTCGAAGCACGGGATGCTATATATCACATCTGAGAGATTCTTAAGGGGGTGTTTTATCTTTTAATTTTGTATCTATAGAACTGAGTCTCAAAACCGTCTTGTTAGCTATTTTAATATTTAGATGATCACCACAATTAAATATCCTTGACAACTTTGGAGTAACTTCTCTGATGGCAATGATGCATAAAGTGTGTGCTCTCTTACCAGTTCTGCATTGTCTTGTGAATTATTATTTAAATTATTATTGTGGTGTTGGTTTATTGAGCTTTGGAAGAAATCATGGAGCTCCATTGTGGTGAACAAAGTACTGTTATCTCCCACAGAGGTCGCCCCGTCCATAAGGGTGGAAGAAGTGCTGAACAAAATCTTGCGCAGTAACGTTTTGGGATAAGAATTATTCAAGAATAATGTGTATAACATATCCAAGTTCTTTTTGTGAAAGGAACGATCGGAGACTTTCAAAACTCTATCCTTCATCTGTTTTACCAAATTCACTTTCATTGATTTTTTGTGATATGAATTGTAATTGAGGTATCTCCCTGAGCTACAGGGTTTTTGGTACCAATCAACCAATATCACATTATCATCATTTCGAATAAGTTTAGTGTCAAGAAAAGGCACTGAGAAATTTTGATCTTCATTTTCAATGGTGAATTGTATATATGGATCGTAACTATTAAGAGTATCTACTATCTCATCTATGCCATTCCTAGGTAGAGCAAGGATAATGTCATCCACATACTTTTTAATGAAATGAGGTTTAAATGACAACACCGGCAACACTGTGTCCAACAAATCGTCCATCACATATGCTGCCAAAATAGGCGAGATAGATAGCAGACTTTTGGTACCCCGATGGGAGCATCTATCTCGCCTATTTTGGCAGCATATGTGATGGACGATTTGTTGGACACACTGTTGCCGGTGTTGTCATTTAAACCTCAATTCATTAAAAAGTATGTGGATGACATTATCCTTGCTCTACCTAGGAATGGCATAGATGAGATAGTAGATACTCTTAATAGTTACGATCCATATATACAATTCACCATTGAAAATGAAGATCAAAATTTCTCAGTGCCTTTTCTTGACACTAAACTTATTCGAAATGATGATAATGTGATATTGGTTGATTGGTACCAAAAACCCTGTAGCTCAGGGAGATACCTCAATTACAATTCATATCACAAAAAATCAATGAAAGTGAATTTGGTAAAACAGATGAAGGATAGAGTTTTGAAAGTCTCCGATCGTTCCTTTCACAAAAAGAACTTGGATATGTTATACACATTATTCTTGAATAATTCTTATCCCAAAACGTTACTGCGCAAGATTTTGTTCAGCACTTCTTCCACCCTTATGGACGGGGCGACCTCTGTGGGAGATAACAGTACTTTGTTCACCACAATGGAGCTCCATGATTTCTTCCAAAGCTCAATAAACCAACACCACAATAATAATTTAAATAATAATTCACAAGACAATGCAGAACTGGTAAGAGAGCACACACTTTATGCATCATTGCCATATATCAGAGAAGTTACTCCAAAGTTGTCAAGGATCTTTAATTGTGGTGATCATCTAAATATTAAAATAGCTAACAAGACGGTTTTGAGACTCGATTCTATAGATACAAAATTAAAAGATAAAACACCCCTTAAGAATCTCTCAGATGTGATATATAGCATCCCGTGCTTCGAATGTGACAAAGTATATGTAGGACAGACCTCCAGACCGGTTTCGGATAGAATTACATCACATAAGAGTGATTGTAGACTTCATCCAGAACGTTGTGCTTTGGCAGAGCATGTGAATAAATCTAAACATGCTATTAATTATGAGGCTACTAAGTTCCTAGCCACTGAACATAATTATAAAAAAAAGACTTTTCTTAGAAATGGCATTCATTGCGCAAGAACAGGTAACAATGAACAAAAGAACAGATATACACCATTTGAGTGAAATATATTCTTATTTATTAGCACTAGATGTGACACCACATAACAAGGATAACCAATTAAGCATGTCTGAAAGTTTGTAGGACGCGGGTACTTCTATCAATGAGGTGACAGTAACTTACTCTTTCTCTTTCACAAAAAATCAATTAATTTTCTTAAAATACCGAATTTTCACGTAGAATCTGCAATATTGATAGTATTTTAAATAAATAAAAAACTTAGTGGTGTCACTAAAACCAAAAAGTGACGCTCCAATGTTGGTATAAGGTACAGTTACGGTTCCGGCCGTGGGTACTTACCCATTACTAACTTAACCTAACCAAAAAATCTGTCAATTTGCATATTCAGTTCCAGGATGATGTGATTTCATACCAGAGAACGATGTCTTTAGGAAAGATTTTTAATTTTAATTGCTTATTGTTTGTTTTGACCATCCATGTATTTTAATGTGTTTTAAATTGGCTTAAGACTTTTGTTTTCACGATGCTGTGTATATTTCTCCTGAAGAATAAAACGATACCATCAAATATGAACAATCTCATCTAAGATGTAAGTACTTGGGTTTTTAATTACCTTACATAAAATAAAAAAGTATCGTTTTGTTTTTCAGTCCCTGAAGATGGAAATAAACATTTCCGAAAGCTCGGATTTATCTTAAAAGAGTGTACTTTCATTTGCTGTTACCCCACAATTTGCTACGTTGTTCCCTAACTAGTCCAGCAACGACTACCCTTCTTCCTATATATATATATATATATATATATATATATATATATATATATATATATATTATTTTATTTCTTAAAACCATTTATTTTATATTTTTTCGTTTTTTTCTTGGGTATAGGTTTTGATGTAAAAAATTAAAACAACTATTTGCCTGACGTTTCGCTCATCTTGGTGAGCTTTATCAAAGGTTCATTCAGTTTGGAATATATCTACAATAAAATAATGTTTCTCATCAGTTTCACAATTAAATCCTTAACTCAACACACAAAAAAATATATAAACAATTGTCAATAACAATTATTGGTACACACCTTGAAAGTATTGTCTGGTTTACAACATCAAGACACATTAACTTAGAATTTGTTCTTTAACGATAAGGAAAAATTATTGGTATTTTTTTCTTGTTTTTTATACATTATGTGTTGTGTAGAATCAAGCATCTTTTATAATAATATGGTGGTGTAGGATTAATAGTTCAAGTATGAATTAAATTGTGGTAAATTTGGCTTAAGTTTTTTACATCCTGTTTGTCGTTTACGGCATTTTTTTCTTTTTTTATGTGGACCATCTCTTTAATTACATACAAGTTTGTGATAATTTCTATCGATGTTCAAGATCTTTGTGTTATTAAAACTGAATTCGTGATTAGTGGTTTGTTCGTGTTTATGTAACGCTGTAGAGGCATTTTTTGTGTATTTGTGTCCATTGATTCTATTTTCTAAGTATTGGGTTGTCATGCCTATGTATTTCTTGGGACAATTGAGGCAAGGAATTGAGTATATAACGTTTGACTTGACTTTTGACGTTATATACTCAATTCCTTGCCTCAATTGTCCTAAGAAATACATAGGAATGACAACCCAATACTTAGAAAATAGAATCAATGGACACAAATACACAAAAAATGCCTCTACAGCGTTACATAAACACGAACAAACCACTAATCACGAATTCAGTTTTAATAACACAAAGATCTTGAACATCGATAGAAATTATCACAGACTTGTAATTAAAGAGATGGTCCACATAAAAAAAGAAAAAAATGCCGTAAACGACAAACAGGATGTAAAAAACTTAAGCCAAATTTACCACAATTTAATTCATACTTGAACTATTAATCCTACACCACCATATTATTATAAAAGATGCTTGATTGTACACAACACAGAATGTATAAAAAACAAGAAAAAAATACCAATAATTTTTCCTTATCGTTAAAGAAGAAATTCAAAGTTAATATGTCTTGATGTTGCATGATACCAGTAAAAGAAGGTATGATATCAAGCGCTGTCAAATTCGTCCGGGTTTTGCGCGTGACGTCAAGTAGAGCTTTTTTCAAATTTATAACGGGCCATATAGAGTTTAAATTAGTTATAGGCGATTTTATATAAATTCTATTGGCAATACACTTTGCCTCCTGCTTATAATACAAATTTTATAGTATATAATTTAAAATAATCATGTAAATAAAGGGATCAATACATACATTGATCGATTGATTGTCCACATCACAACCATACACAGCACATCTCATTTTTACTTTTAAACTCCTAAAAGTAATATAAAAACACCAAAAAATAGTTTTAAACACAACGCGATCTTAAAAAAGTCGTGTTTCGTTTACAAAATATCGCGGAATTATGAAAATTAAAAATTTGGTTTTGAGAATGATGACAAAACCCCATTTTACAATGGACAAATAAAGTATATCTATCTCACCTTTTTTCTTTATCATATTTTGAAATTTTCACAACTAGAAAAAGTTAGGTTAAGTTAAGAGAAATATCAACATGACATATTTTGAGCATGTCCCAAAAAATTTTTCTGCAGTGTTGATAATAAACGAATAAACCTTTATTTTTATGTGTTGAAAATGTTTGTATAAGGTGTTGGCCGCTTAAATTTATTTATTCTATACATCTGTTAACTGGCTAACAACTACCGAAAAAGTACGACTAAGGCTGGGCATTGTGGAGATGATTAACCGGGAACCTCGATCCCAAATAAATTTCGAAAAAGAAGCCGGAGAGGAGGAGAGAATGAAAATAACCATACCCCTAACCACACAAAAATTTTGGTTTTCAGTTACAGTAAAAGTACCAGTGCAAAGTGTGTTTATCGTTCTAGAGCTAGAACTTTCAACATTTAATTGAGACACTGTCACATTGAGTTAAACAGTTATAATTTTTATTTCTACAAGTACTTTAAGGTGAGAATTTCGCTGTTGGCAGGTAGGTTTTGTAGAATTTATCAGAGAATAGGGAATATTTCTTTAAAGTCATGTTACGATTTATTTTAATAAAAAATCTACTCAATTTTGCAAAGTTTTCTTTATTTATTAAAAAAAATACCCGTGCATATTAGGTATACAGAAATTAAGACAGAATTAAATTATCATTTATAAGCACATGGTTATTGGGCAGTAGCTATCTTCAAATAGTAAAATGTTTACGTTTATAATTTGTTAGCAGTACCTATGCTAACAGAGTTACGTTAAAAAAAAATAGTTTAAAGGCAGTGAAGGTTTCGAAGATTTTGGTAAGATCTATTATTATAAAACAGCACTCCAAAAGTACTTCGAAAGTTTATTATTTTTAATAGGAATATTCCTTCTCCTTCTAAACTCCTCTAGGTCCACATTGTTGTGAATGAGGTTTGTGTGTGTCCACATAGAGCAAGAAAGACACTACTGTTACGAAAGAATAAATGTCTGTCTATTAACATTATGATAGTGGATATTTTGAAATGAAATTTACAAAATTCTAAGTCTGCAGTAACAAACACATGTAGCAAAGGTGGAATTGGCAAGGCACTGATTTTTGTTCATATCAACTGTAAGTTTAGAACACGGTAATTATGTAGTATACGGTTTTCAGCTATTTTTGCGTTTTTTGGGAAAATTCTTTTATGGTCACATTCTACTGTCTTTCCTGATTGCAAATATAAGTGCGCACTTAATAAATTATGAGCAAACCTGACCACCTTTTTGCTCAGGTTTGGTGAGCAAAAGAGCAAAAAGGTGGTCAGGTTTGCTCAGTTTTCATTGATATAGATATATATGTATCTATATCAATGAAAACTGAGCAAACCTGACCACCTTTTTGCTCTTTTGCTCACCCAACCTTAGCAAAAAGGTGGTCAGGTTTGCTCATAATTTATTATGTGCGCACTTACATTTGCAATCAGGAAAGACAGTAGAATGTGACCATAATGTGGCGATCATTTTCGTGATAAGGACTGGGACAGCAATTTTTAAGCATTTTTCCCAAAAAATGTTTAGATAGATAGATGGATAGATAGATAGATATTTATTTCATGTTATTACAAAATACATTGTTTACATACGTCAGGTATAACATACATTGAAAAAAATACAAAGACTATTTTAAACAAACTATGACATAAATCAAAATATATCACAACCTATAAATTCATTCCTATCATAGAAAGGGTTCTCAAGAAGTAGTTTCCGCACTCCACTCCTGAACTTGTTCATAGGTAAAACCTTCAGGCTCTCTGGGAGCTTATTATAAAATTTCACCGCCCAGTAGTTTGGACCATCCCGGCTCCTCTCCAGTCGCCTCACCGGCACAGGCAGCTCGTCCCCAGTCCAAGTGCCATAAGAGTGACAATGTCCGTTTACAGGATATAAACATAAATTATTTTTAATGTGAATACAATTTTCTAATATCTACAAATTAGTAAATGGTAGTATTTTTAATTCTTTAAATTTAAATCTACAATCCTCTCTGTACCCCAGACCGCCAACGATTCTCACAGCCCTCCTCTGGAGAGAAAATACCCTGCGCCAGTGCGGCGCGTGGCCCCAGGCCACGATGGCATAGGACATCACAGAATGACACAAGGCAAAATAGGCCGTACGCAGAACACCATCGGAAACTCGCCCTGCCAATGTGCGCAGCACAAACACAGCGCTTTTCATTTTTCTTGTGACAGTATCTATATGGACATCCCACCTCAGCTCAGAATCAAGCCTGACACCCAAAAACCCCACAGCATCACGAGTGAACAGGTCTGGATCCTCCGGAACCTCTCTAACTGAAAAAACCATATGTCGGGTCTTATCGCCATTCAAGATCAGACTGTTCCTTTGGAACCAGCCTTCTGCTCTCTCCTGTATGTCACATGTAGCCACAACTAGCTCATCAAAATTTCCCTTCTGTATTGAGATTGTGGTGTCGGCAAAAAGAACAAAATGTTCGTTTACTGCAATGTTTGGCAGATTATTTATATAAATAAGGAAAAGTAAAGGGCCCATTACAGATCCCTGCGGGACTCCAGAGTTTATTTGCCCTGCCACCGAAATCACCCCACTCACACACACTTTCTGATATTTGTTTCTTAAGTAAGAACTTAGCAACAGTATGCTTTCTGGAGCAAAGTTATAGTGAGCCAACTTCTTTATTAGTAGCTCATGTGACACGCAGTCGAAAGCTTTACTCAGGTCGCAGAACACTGTGCCAGAGTGCTTCTTGTCTTCAAAGCCCTTCATTATGTAAGACACAAGGTCAAGTATTGCTAACACAGTGCTCCGCCCCCTCCTGAAGCCAAACTGGTGTTCATTCAGCAGCCCATTTCCCTCGAGATACCCAGTGATCCTGGAGATCATGCACTTTTCGATAACTTTTGAGAATATTGGCAACAGAGATATCGGCCTATAATTAGACACGTCATCTCTATCACCCTTTTTAAAAATTGGTACCACAATGGCCTCCTTAAGGCAGTCTGGAAAAATACATTCTTTAAAACATAAATTTATTATTTTTGTTAATGGTACAACTATAAGTTCACAGATTAACTTTATGAGTTTAACACTAAGCCCAAAAATATCACTAGAACCTTTATTTTTTAAACCTTTTATTATGTCCCTTGTTTCATTTATTGTTACACCAGAAAATTCAAAACATATGGTGGGATCAAGAAGGGGTCGAAATGGGACATCCTCTACAGTATAGTTTCCATTTTTTAAAGCCTCGTTTGCTACATTCATTTAAAAAAATGCATAAAAAATACATCATATATGTTGTTGAATTCGTGCTTCCGTAAGCTTTCATTTGACATCTTACACAATGCCCTTAATTTTTTTTCTCATTTGCCAATTTACCCCCTGAAATTAACCCCCACAATCAAAATTCAACTTTTTACACTTCACGTCTATACCTAATTGAGCCACCACACTATCTCTGTGCCAAATTTTCACATTTATACGTCGAATATTTTCAGAGAAAATCGCCTGTGACAGACGGACGGACGGACGGACACCGAAGTGATCTAATAAGTGTTCCATTTCACGGAACACTAAATATAGTACCTATAATGAATGAAACTTAGGCATAGAACTATGACGATATGATCGGTTTCTTCACTTTGGTATTCTTAAATCTCTTTTCTCTTTAAACTTTGAAATATTAATGTGTACAATTTTGTATAATATTGTAATTTCTTATTTTTGTCTATGCATTCTTATATTTTGCAAATAAATTTCATTTTATGGCACAACACGAGTACTCCCAAGTACTTAAGCGCAATCACAAATGTTTCTAAACATTTTATAATAATGTATTATTCTTTAATATATGTGGATTTAAATTTGAAATGTATGAATTTTTCTTGCAACCTATAATTTATGTAAAAATGCATGTAGTTAAGTATCTAGCTTATATATACTTACGCTACAAGTTACTTTTCTGTGTAAAGTTTCTGCGATTTATTAAATAGCTTAACCAACTAAAGCTACCACGAGTATCTTAAGTTGTTAATACCTTTCTTAGTAGGTAACTTCATCGTACAGGTAAACTAAAAAATGTCAAAATTTACCAGGTTAATGGCAGTGATGCTTCAAAAATAGCTAAAAAATACTTTTACTTTTTGAAAAACTTTTTAAAAATCTTTCACGTCCCTTGTATTAGTGTTTTTTACCTTTTCATACCAAGTACCTACAAGGTTGATTGATAATAATTTTCTCACATTAAAAACTTTATTGACACAATTTTAAATGCATTGTTTAGCCTATTTGGCAAATTAATATAACTTTAAGACTCTGAAATTTATATAATATTATGTCAACTTTTATCTATATACATACTTCTAATATAAGTAACAGGGCCTAACTTGGGGTTAAAAATTTAACATGGAAACAATGCATAAATAAACCATTTACAGACTACAGGAATATTTTGAAATTGCTTTGATACTTACTTACCTATTATTATTACTAAGATACTTATAAACAGGTACCATTATAAGATAATGTAAATGCCGAGGTAAATGCTTACAAAGAAGCACTCAAGAAAAAAGGTTTAATGCTACCATACAAATTATATAAAAAATACTTTAAAGTTTCTGACAGTTAAAAAAATGTATAGCTACGTACTATGTATACCTACGGTCACATTTGATTTTAGCTACTTGCCTTATAAACATAAAAAAGGCAGGAAGCTGTAGAAAAAATTCCGTTTTTACTTTCAGTTTTCCTTCATACTGGAAATAATTTGTGAGCATTCTGAAATAGTCTTTTTTGGATGAGCAACTATACATACTCAACCGAAGGAACAGTAGTTTATGTGTGTATAATACGACGTATAGGTAATATATAAATTATAACATTTGGTATTTACCACCACATTCAGCTGCAAACTCTGCATGCCGAGTCCTGGAAAAGGTAGAGTTCTTTTGTAATGAAACAATTTGTTTTGTAATGAAGCTTTATAAATATTTATTAGCATTTCCTTTGGCCTTTACATTTTTTTTTTGGCGTTTTCTTGGCGGGGATAAGGCCCTTTCGGTGGAGGTTCCTGGTATATCGTCGATTCCATTCCACTTAGCCATTGGGAACACAAAATGGGCACAAAAAACGCAAAAATACACAAAAAACATTTTAGCAACAATGAAATTTTTAGAGGTTATGTTATGTTAGATCCACAGAAAACCGAAACTTCATAGTAACAGAGAGGGTATAGCGATGATACCCTTTCTGTCACAATTTCAAACACAGTTCCAGGTTTTAGATACAAAAAATGTGTTGCGACTTCTCCATTAAGGCCTTCTTCGATAAGGAATTGTTTCCTATTTTCTGTCATTCTGGAACAATAAATGCATTATTGTATACATTTTTGATCACTAATGCCACCAGATTTTTTAGTAACTATAATAGGTAAAATAGAGTTAAAACAGGAGTTTACGTAGTTTAGAAATGATTGTTAGTGTTTAAATAAAAGGTAAAAAAATTACCAATGGGTTTTAGTTTTACTTTATTATGAGGGCATAAACAAAAAAGGTTACACTACATACAGATTAAATGCGTAACTACCAAGTCCATATCCAGTGATCGATATTATTAATTTACCTTGGACATGTCCACCATCAATCAGTCGAGCTCTTTTTCCTGCAACACCTTCCAAATCAAAATTATGAAAGCCTTAAAGAAAAAGAGAAATGAAGGTAAATAACAAATTAAACCTAAAGATACTAAAAATCAAAAAAGGCCTGCTGGTCATCAATTTCATCATTTTACTGAATCCCCATTTTTATGGTGCATAGAAACTCCTGTAGCTGATTTACTATAAATGTGGGTTTGGTTAAAAAAATGTTAATTTTAATATTAGTTGGTACCTATTATATTACAAACAGGTACCTACAACCATGCAGTTCTTTAAGACTTATTGCAAAATGGTTTTTTTACAAAATCATCCTTAGACAGAACACTAACATTTTACTCGATGTAACATTTGAGGCTTTCTAAGTATGGGCAGTCCTTTATTTCAAGGTTTACATCCGGCGTTCCCACATTTTCAGCAAAAAAACGTAAAAGTTTAAAATCTCTTAATATACATTGATAGAACAAAATACATCGATTATATTGCTCTAATTCTGCAATATAATCTAAATATGCCATGTTCAGGAATCTATGATAACTTGTTAGAAGACAAGAAATTCTGTAAAAAAATTCACAAAAGTGACAAATATAAAAACATTACTGCTACAAGATGAAATTAAGTTTTTAAAACCTAACATTTATTATTTTGTGCAAACATAAGTTTCTTTTAAGTACCAAAAAATGTTATTGTAGTTTTATCTAAACCTAATACCTATGTAAATATCTTTGAAAACTTTTCTTTGCTTACTATTGCCGCCCTATAAAAGACAGTGTAATTTCTTTTTTCTAATCAAATCCTTTTGTATCTATTTGTCATGTGTCCCGCATTTTACCAAAAAAAAATATGGTAGGCTTAGGCTTTCCCACGATACACTTACAATGGTATGCTACGTTATGACGTTACTTCGAGGGAAAATCTTAAATTGACCAGGCGCTTATCTGAGCAAATGAAATATGACAATAATACTTTAATAAACGTCAACTCAACACACTGCCCGACAATAAACTGACCTGTAATATTTTAATACAAGTCAACTCCACACTACCCGAAAATAAACTGACCTGTACTTATGTACAAGGGGTGCAAGCATCTAGTCCATTTAGGATTTTCCCTCGAAGTGACGTCATAGCGTAGCATGCCGTTGTAAGTTATCGTGGGCTTTCCCAGGTTTAGCATAACATTATACTGAATGTAAGATATTGTCTTTGGTAAGGTATCTCTGAGGATTCACAATTTTTAAAAATTAAATATTTATCCAGCTGTCAAATAAACAAACTTAATAAGGCATGCGAAGTGCATATAAAAGCAATTACTTACCTGGAACATTAACTGTAGGAATTGCGTTCCTTTTCAGTCCCCTTTTGCTACGGGATGGTATAATGCATTTGGGATCAAAATGTTCTTCACATACATAATAGTTATTATAACTTTCTTCTATACGTAATGTTTTATAATTTGGAGGCTTGAAAAGCTCATGCCAAATATTATACACCTCTTTATCGTTCTTTGGAAAGCGATGCCGTTTACTATGTCTGTTTGTGTAATTTTATATACAACACTTTTTTGGCTTCACTGCAGGCACATACACAAAGTCATCCCTATTTAACGTTTAAACGTTAAGGATGTAGTTGTTATGATAGTTTCAAAAACTCACAAAATAGCAACTAAAACACGAAGGCAAAAATTTAACGCTTCGTCTTGATTTGAACAAGTCGAAAAACAGGACGACGCCATTCACGCAATCGCAAAATTAACATCTTTTCCGAGACTCCTACAAGTGTGCCATCTTACGGAAATAGGCGAAAATTGTATATTACAGTTTTTTATTTCAATATTTAATATTTCTTGCGATGGTGGTGCCATCCCTTGCATGCGAACCCAAGTTTTTAGTATGAGAGCATGCGCCATTTAACTTTTTGTTCTAAACGAAGTTTCGGTTTTCTGTGGTTAGATCCAATGTCGCCAGGTTGTCGCAGATACCAGACCAATTTATGGTTGTATTAGAATTTGTTAACGTGGGTTTAAATCGTAGTGCTTTATAATTTTATTCTTAATTTAATTTCTGAATTAGTTTAAAACAAATAATTATTATTAAGTAATAGACACATTTTATTCCAAATATTTGGCAACCTTGCCAGAGGTCTGCAGCCGGGGAACGTAGCCCGAGACGTAGCGATAGCTCATCCTCCAATTGGCAACATCTCTTTATTTGATACATTAAGTTAACAAAAGACGACGATATAACTCGATAGTCGATTCTATTTCGTAATTCGACAAGTGTGTTAGGGACTCACGTAGGTCGATCGATCGTTTAATGTCAAATGTAATACCGATGAGCACCAGTTGCTCCTATTGACGTTTTTTAAACAATATTGAAGGGTTTTATTTGATTTTACAGTGATCTTATGTTATAAAGGTGTTCTAGGAAATGCAGCAAAACCAGGAAATTTCTCAAGAATAAAAAATATACACGCATATACATGCGTAAGTAGACAAGTTAAACTAAACGAACTTCAACGTCAAAACATCTGGACTGCCATGTGTATAGTTTTTCCCTGTGTAAACTGCCCATATAATTTGACCAATGAGATGAATTTTTGTTCATTTGTTTTTCCTGTCATTATTCTCAAAAGACTCTACGTGACGTCAGGTATCATATCTTCTATTATTTGTATCATGTTGATGTTGTAAACCAGACAAAACTTTCAAGGTGTGTACCAATAATTGTTATTGACAATTGTTTATATATTTTTTTTTGTGTGTTGAGTTAAGGATTTAATTGTGAAACTGATGAGAAACATTATTTTATTGTAGATATATTCCAAACTGAATGAACCTTTGATAAAGCTCACCAAGATGCGCGAAACGTCAGGCAAATAGTTGTTTTAATTTTTTACATCAAAACCTATACCCAAGAAAAAAACGAATATATATATATATATATATATATATATATATATATATATATATATAATATATGTGCATATCTCAGCATTTCGAGAACGAGTATATTTTAGAAAATCACTTTGACAGTAAACTAGATTGTATTTTAAATGGGTAATGTCCCACGTTATCTAACGCGAAGAGATAAACATTATTTATGAAATAAATATAAGAGAAATTAAACCATTTTTATTTTTTATTTAAATATAATAAGTTACATGCTGAAGAAAATCGTCAATAAATCAGAAACAGAGACTAATATACCCATGTTGTTATATATCAATGAACTCGTATTTTAATTCTCTATTTAGAATTGACATAATACAGGGGATTCCATGTAAAAAAATTCAAGTAATTTCCCAATACGCGAAACATCGCAACACTGTAACATCCTCTTATTTTTAAATTTTTACTTTAGGCTGTAAATGAGGTACGTTTTAGTATTTTTTTTTGGCGCAAGCAGAATCTTAAAAAGCATGTTAATAACCTAATTATGTTAATTTGAAGATATGTCAAAAACTGAAGATAATTGCCAATAAATCCGAAACGTTGCATCATAGACCCATACTACTATATATTATTGAACTCGCCTTTAAAGGCACTATTCAAATCGGTAATAATATATAGGGTGTGCCATTGAAAATAATAAAGTGGGTTCCTGACCAGGAGAAATAAAACACCCTGTGTAAATAAAATCCAAACAAGTTAAAACATCAGGTAAAATTAAGAAACTTTTATTTTAAACATTTTATAGTATCTCTTACAGTTTTCCATATAAGAGGATAGGGCGTTTTATCTCGGACACCCTGTACATACATAACGTAAGATAAAAAGAACGTCCACGAAGTATGCCGTGAAATCAATCAAGAATGTCTTGAATTATTACTCTTGAAAGGTAACATAGGTAAAAGCACAGTTTAAAGAACAGTTTAAAGAATATATATCAGTTGCCTCACTCCGTCGAAAATTCAAAACTACCTACCCCTTGCATCGCCTGACCGATAGGCTAGCAGCAGTGTATCGACGTCAGTCGAACAGTACAGAGTAGACCAGTAAGAGCGGAAAATTAAATTACGGCAAAGTTTAAAGGGTGTCTGGCAAAAGTTATTATAAAATGTCCGGTAATAATATATGTTCGGTGGACGGCTGCTTCCATTCCGAAGGCATATTTATTTTTTAGTGATCAGTACATTACTTGTTTAACGGCTTGCCTTTTTTTCACTTGTGTTATTATACCAAATAGGTGTTTTTCTTCTTTTTTAGATTAGTTTTTTTGCGAATACTTGAAGTAGTTCAAGAAAGCACCTACCTATCTAAAAATGTGTGTTTTTTTGATATGTAGTATATCCAGGGTGGTGCAACCAAGATGGGGTGAACGATTGTGAATAAACGGTGAGGAATTTCGAAAAAAATGTGTTGGATATTATCGATAGTCAAACACGCTATGTTTTACAATTATAGCCATAATACAGGGTGGTCCGAAAAACTCGTGGCGAACCAAACTTGTATTTTTTTAATCCGGCACCCTGTATATAATTGGTCCAATTGATTCTCGTGTTCGTTACGATCATTTTGATATAGGGTTTATTGGGTCTAAAACTTATAGTAAGGGAATGGGACGCGGTTAAAGTTGAAAAAATGCTCACAGTTCGGCCATTTTTTTAAAAAATTTGAAACAGGTATGGAAAACCCAAATATTCCATAAAACGTTACATAAAAAAATAAATTTTTTTAGCAATTCCTCACCGTTTACTCACAATCGTCCACCCCATCTTGGTTGCACCACCCTGTATTATGACTTGTTTAGAATTTGTTAATTTTTTTTGTTTACTGTACCTTATTGTCGTTAAAATAGTAATATAAAAAGTTGTTTTTAAAATAAACATTACAAATTTGCATTTTAATTTTGACCCCCCCCCCTCACCCCTCCTGGATTCTTTGCCGATTTTGTTTTGTATTCATCTGTATTGTTGTCAATTTCCAAAAGTGCTTCATTTTTTTACCTTGATAAGGTAATACTTTTTGTATTTTTTTAAATGGTTGTAAACCTACCTAACATTTTTAAATTGATAATTAATTTATATTTTACTAATTATATGCATACCTGCTTTTTATTAAATTAAACTAATTTGCTTAAAACTACACATAGAAAAATTTGTTTATACAAATTAAAAATCTCATGCTGCACTTTTGGAAAACCCCAGATATACAAATATTCCACATGCGAAAACAAACTATCTTTAATAAGACCCCGTAACAGCGGGGTTTTACGACCGACGCAGGTGGGCAGCGGCACGCTTGTGATCTCGATACATCAAGGTTCCGACGGAGAGTGAAGTAACTATTATATATTCTGTAAACTTTGGTAAAAGGTATAGGTAGGTGAACAAAAAATAAAACTGTCAAGTTCTGAAGTTTTTATTTTGAAGATTATTTCACTCATGTGTGTCCTGTAAGATGAGTAAAGTTTTTTAAATTTACAGCGATAATTTTTTGACGTTACGTCAATTAAAAAAAATTACACCGACAATTTTTTCCTGTCATTTTCTTGGTTGTCATATTAATTTCGATACAAACAAATGGCTTGCAATTGTTATAAACCCGTAGTTACTGTTAGCAACCGTCGCACAGTGGGGCCAGAGACCCTTAAATCTGGCATCAATTCAGGGAGTGGGTTTACTGCAGAGAATTGTTTTTAGTCAAGTTAAAACGTTTATATTTAAGTCATAAAACTACACTAATCATATTTTTTTAATTTTTTTACAATTTATATCGGTTTTATTTGGTTACCGTATAAAAAAGTTATTATAGTATCATGAAACGGCAATTTCATACTTATTTTACTTATCAGAATATTTGAACATATGCTTTAATAATTCTGATTATGCATTAATAAAGAGTAAACTGTAACTTACGATTAATTTGTATACCAAACTGCTTGAGGAATGAAGTGGAAATTCAAAATGTTTTTGTTTTGTAAAAATAAATTTAAAAATACTTGGTAATAGGTTAAAAATGGCAATCTATTTTGCGCGCAGCGTATTTTGTAAAGAAGTTATAAAGAATCTGAAGAAGAATCATCTCCACTCTCCATGCTTGAATGTGCTACTGAAATATTAGGAGAAATCATCTGAAACGCTTCGGTAGGAAAACGTGTTAACGTTTTTTTAGGAATCTTTCTGAAGCTAGTAATGAAAGGGTCAGAAGATATCAACATAAAATTTAAAATATCCTCATTACATTTTTCACGAGAACATTTCCTGGAGAACTTTTCGCGATATTTTTTGAAGTTTTTGTTCTGAGCTTCCTGAGCCTCTTCTGACAATTGACCAATTGGTAACAAAAATGACGAAATTACATCTGGTCCATGAATAAGCAATTTATGCACGGTAGGTGGCATATAGATATAGAACCAAGGATATAAATTAACAAGATATCTGGCAGTATCAAGAGTAAAAGCTCTAAAGTTACTAATGTCAATGTCATAGCCAGCCACTAGTCACTAGATATTACTACTAAAATGGTATGCATTTTCTTTATTAAGGCTGTGTCTAGTTTTGTGATCTCAGATGCCAAATCTGCATTACTAAAAAATCGTCTGGCTGTATTGCCGTCATTAGAGTTACCAAAATCTGGTTTAGGACGATCAACTACTAAGCCCATCTATTCCTTAAATGCCCTTTGTATGCGTACCTTGTTATCCGCTATCACTTCTTTGTCTTTACCTCTAATTTGCCATTTTCTGATGAGAAGTTTATAGGCTACATGCAAAAGGCATTCAAACAACCTGATCCAACAGTGTAATATTGATAGGCCAAATTCTAAAGCGAGAGGGTTATGTGGTCTTGTTAATATTTTGTCAATGGAGTTAAATTCTTTAGAGCTTGCCCCACAGATATAACAGCGTTGCGTGGAGACTGTGCCTGTCAAGGCATTACAAACCTTACCATCCACCATTGTGAAAACCAATTTATGTGATACAAAGATTGTCTTTCCCTCAAAATCCACAGAAGATGGTTTAAGGTTAACTATTTCGCCATCTATCCTATTTTTTTCAGCCACTGAAAGTTGTGTTGATTCCCTTGCAAATAGTATTTTAACTGGGTGGCAATACCTGGTAGAAGAAGGTCGTGGATTTTGCTAAACTATGTCTCCAACGTTAGAGTCCCCACACACCAATCTCAAAGGAACCATTGAAGTAATAAACACAGCAGAATCATCAGCATCAGTTCCGACAAACTTCTGTTTATAAGATGTATGGCCCGAGCGACCATCGAACCCCCATTTCGAAAACAAGCACAATTTGTTTACTTTTTCCTTATGTAACCTGGAAAACACTTCTTTGTGTGCAGTTAATAAGCGCTCAGTCGTATGGTCTAACAGAGCCTGAAGCGTTACTTCTGCGGAGTTAGCTGTGATAGATATGTCTTTTTTATTTGGATAACAGGATTTTTTTGCAACTTGTACTGTTTTGTATGATGAGAATCTTTCTGGATCTTTGGAACGTATTACATTATACTGATGTTTAGTAAGTTGTGATTCTATTAACGTGGAAAGAGCTTCTTCTCCAGACATTTGCTTGGTGCAATTTTCCTCTACCACTTTATATGCTTCCATATATGTTGTTGCAAGGCTGGGCGAACGAACAATAATTTCCACCAGTTGTGAGGCTGCCGTATGACCAGATGCTCTCAATGTCATTTTTGTGGCAAAGGCTAAGTCCGAGAGTGTTGAATGTTGTCGCAGCTCTTCAGTTTTCATTCTTTTAGTACGGTCAGAACTCTCCTCAAATGATAATTGAGGTCTCCCCGCGTGTCGAACAGGGATCACTGAATACAGTTTAAATCCAATGGAAGTATTCAGCCATTCTTCGTATTTTGATAAAAATCGATGCTCCGTTCGACTGGCTTGATACCATTTTTCTTTAAGTCTGTAGGCAAACAGGCAAATTGTATGATTAAGACTAGACAATTCTTCTGCAGGACAATGGTTTGCAATATAACTTTTTAGGAAATCAATTTGATCATCTAATTCCTTATGGCCAGGGGTTCTCATCACATTAAATAACTCGACTCTTTTTATAAACAAGTCATTTGAACCTGAACCTATAAAATAAAATACATAAAAAGAAAAAAATGCATAAAATTAATCAGACACCAATGTTGTTTTACCTCCGATGTAAGTTTTTAGGTCATGTGATTCAAAAAACTAATTTGACAGCTTGCAAAATAACCTGTCAGTGATATATTTTTATTATAATTATTGCCTTCCTTAAAGGTAATTAATAACATACATTACGAGGGGGTTGAAAAGTGTGCCTTTTACAAAATTATAAGGGCTTTTTTGATATTGTCTGGCATTTATTGACACAACTTGTATTGAAACGTAGTCTTTACATCACAAGTTTCATCTATTTTAAGGATTGGTAATATTGCTCTAGTACAAATGAGCCTACAGGTTAATATTTTACCATGTAAATGACCCGTGGATAAAGAAAGGCATTTTAAAAAAGGGTAAATTAAACTAAAAGGGCAAGCATGGGCAACGGTTTGTTCTGCTGTTTGACAGTACAATATTCCTACTTTATTAATTTAGAAAAAGGTCGGTGTGAAAGTGCGTGAAAGTAAACTATAATACTACCTTAAAAGTATAATTGATGAATTCTGAAACCTTTTTGTAACATTCTATTTACACACGGTATGGCAAAACCCTAGCACAACTAATACAAACCAAATAAGTGCAGATATTTAGTACATACCTGAAGGTATTCAATCCATAATTAAGCAAAGTTTATAACTCGTATAGATGTCAGAATAACAACAGAAGCGTAGATTAAGTTTTCCAAATATTTATTTTCAATTCAATAATAAGTAAAGTCTATTTATTTCGACGATAAACCCAATATAAACAGGTGCACGCTGCCTACAAGTAATCGGTTCAAACGGTGAAATTGAACAGGGCCGCATTGAGAATGAGAAGGAAAACTTTAAACTGCAAAACTATTTACAATTAAATAAAAACTAAAATAATTACCAGCCTTGACCACCGAACAAATAAAACAACGATTAAAAATCAACGCAAAAAATTAAAACTACAAAACAAGTCAAAACTCGAAAGAAAGTCGAATAGCCTTTTTCACTAGACAGCCTAATTACAATCCTGCGAAATACCGCCGATAGCTCTCTGGCACGCCTCTTTCAATTTAATGTCCGTTCGGCCAATACGAATAGGAAGCTACTGGAGGCTCGACGAGATCGTCTGACTGTGACATGTAGGGTTAATATTTACATCGGTTTATCTTTGAAATGTATATACTTGAGGTAGGTACAGGTTATTTATTATTAACAACATCAATTATCAATTCCAAATATTTCTGAAATTCATTTTCCACTTCTTTTTTCATCAATGGCGTTAAGTTATCTACCTCAGTTCTTATCACTTCTTGACTGTCTTTTCCGAAACGCGACATTTTATTTTTGTACTCAACTCATTCACAAACAAAATTTTACTAGGCACGCCTTTGAAACGTCAAAGTGTCAAAAATATAATTAAATAGCCACCTTATATTAAAACACCAAACCTCAAAGCAACATAAACGCTTGTCAAATTGTCAAAATTTGTATTTTTTTTTGGAAATAATTTTTGGTATAAAATTTTCGTACCGAATCTCCCGCAAGCTTGAATTAATCTCCGAAATTTTTTTCTCTGTTGCGAATTTTTATAAGAAAATTTCCCTCGGCTGACGCCTCGGGAAATTTTCAAAAAATTCGCACCTCGAAAAAATTTTCGGAAATAATTCAAGCTGTAGGGAGATTATAAGTGATAATTTTTTGATGTTACGTGAATTAAAAAAAATTACACCGATCATTTTTTCCTGTCATTTGCTTGGTTGTCATATTAATTTGGATACAAACAAATGGCTTGCAATTGTTATAAACCCGTAGTTACTGCTAGCAACCGTCGGCATGATTTGTTATTTAGTTGTTTGTATCAACATTTTAAAGGTTTTTCGAAAAATATAGTTGTATTTATATTATACAATAAATAATTTAATTTAAAAGTAAGGTTTGTTGTTTAAATTGTTTAATAAATATTCAATTCATATTTTTTGTGTTTTCATTCGTGAACTAATCCCTAAATACCACTCGAGCAGTTTGTGTTTTCATTCGTGAAATAATCCCCTAAATACCACTCGAGCTTTAAAATTACTGATAATTTTTCACTCTTACGTGTTTTCTTTGCAAATTTCACTCGTCCTGCGGACTCGTGAAATTTTAGAAAACACGCAATCGTGTATCGGTAATTTTTAAGCTCTCGTGATATTATCCCCAAAAATTACATTATTGTCATTGTCATTGCATAATACAGAATTATAAAAAAAGATATACAACAAAAAACCTAAAAATTATAAATTTAAACTAAATGAGAGACGTGTCCACCTTCTACTTCCAAACATGTTTTCATTCTTCTCTTTACAGTTTGCAGGACCAAAAACATTGGTGAGCACTTCGGGGGAGTTGTTAATCTCCTGAAATTTATTTATAATGCGGGGTTTACACATGCATAGATTTATTCGTGCCATTGACATCTGGCGCGCCAGCAAACCTAAAATGCATAATGTAAACATTTACTAGCGTGCAAGCTTCATCCGTGCATGCACGGATTAAAAAAGTTCGCAGCCTTCCAACTTATATGCGCCAGTTAAAGTTTCAAACGTCAGTAAAATAAAATTTTCAAATGTAAACTTCTTAAAACTGAAACTGGCGTGCCAAAAGTCTCTACAGGACCGTGGTCGCCACCTAACTGGCATATTTCGACTAATGATTCCGTCTTCAAAAAATTCTTCCAAAAAATTGAAATTACCAAGAGTTACGTGAATTGGTGCTCCGTCCTGCTAGAAGTAGCCTTGTCGCATCTCTTCATCAGCTAATGCGCTTACAAGATTTTCTAAAATTTCATTACGGTATCGAGCCGAATTGAGAGTCCCTTAAAAAATCGGTCCAATTAATCTTTTTTTCGATATGGCCGCCCACACGCCAAATTTCTGTGAATGCAGAGGTTTCTTCGATAAGAAATGTTGGTTTTCATAATTCCATATTCCCATTTGTTGAGAATTTACATAACCAGAGAGGTAAAACCATGCCTCGTCAGTAAAAAAAGCTTTCTTCAAATACGTTTTCATTATTAAGCAAATTACCCATAAGCTTCTCTGAAAATTGCATTCGCTGCGGCTTGTCGTTTGGTAACAATTCTTGGACTGAGTTTAGACGATAACCGTGCATATGCAGCTCATATTTCAGGATTGTATTGCAGGTTCCGTAGAATACATTTACTTGCTGACTTAAACGCCGAATAGGGGTTTGTGGGTCTTAATTAACAATTTGCCTCAATTCTTCTACTTTTTGTGCAGTGCGAACTTTGGGTCTCCCACTGCCTTCCTTTCTATTCACATTTCCTGTTTCGCTAAACAGAGCTACATATCTAGTCAAAACTTGGCGAAATTGGTCGAAATCCATGACTATGTGTGGAAATTCTGTTTGAAAATCCTGAATGGCGTACCGTGTTGAATAAACCCACTGGCCATCAACCCTTCTACCATTTCTAAAGTATCTTCCGATCGTAAAAGCTTTTTGTTCTGCCGTGATTACCATATATTTTTTTTACATAAAAACTTCAGAACTTGACAGTTCTATTTTTCATTCACCTATACCCTTACCCATACCCTTCTGAAACAGAGCATCTGCGGACCCATATTCATATGAATTTTTTGTCTTAGTCTCTTTCAAAGAATCACCCTTTAATTCCGAATCGATGGTACGTCTTTGAAACACCCTGTGTGTATATGAAATGCGTGTGCCTGTGGCTTTATAATTGTTAAAAAAAAAATCAAACTGGAATAAGGTTGAGTTTTATTCGTAGCAAATTTTTTTTACATCGATTGTGATGTATAGGTATAACACCAGATTTATTAGCCTTTTTACATGATCGCAATAGTTAATATTTTTTAAAATTTTCTGCAATAAAATTTGTCATTTTGTTATTAAAACATCGTTATCTAAAGAGTAGTGACAAATTATTTTTGCATTACAGGGACGAAAAAGTGTATGTAGATTAATAAATGTAGAAAAAACTCTGGTTAAAACACCACTCTAAAGGTTAGCGTTTAGGGGTTAGCGTGTCTGGAGTTTCTACTTGCAAAATCATACTAATATACAGGGTGTTATGAAATTCACTACATATATTGAAACCAGTAAATCCTGACTTCAATTCAGATTGGGGAAAAATAGTCATAAATGGCGCTTCGCGATAATAAGCCAGGTATCGCCCCTCAAAAAAATTTGTTTAGTCACTGCCCACCACTGGTAATAAAACATATGGCCATATAAAGAACAGTCAGCTAGGTTGCTGTGTTGCCAGGTCTTTTAACAATATTTCGGGTCTTGAGCAATATACGACCCCTCGAATTTTCAAAAAATACAAATTTTAATAGCTTGTCAGACCTCCGGTCGAAACGATAACGAATCGTTTGTGCACTTTGTTAACACCGTTGAAATGTAAACAAAATTAATTTCCGTCTCTTCGATATATTTTTGGGACAAAAGACTTTATATTTGATAGTAATCTGTTGAGAAACTGTGAGGTAAATAGTTTGTGTGTTAAACGTTATTAAATTCCATGGGCAAATAAAAATAGTTGAGTGAAGTTTTACAACCAAAATTTTTTTGGTAAAACATGGTTCATCCAACAATTTTTTGCTTTAATGTGTTTCTTTTGAGGTAACCTTTTTAAAAAGTCCAAAAATGTTATGAAATTCGTCGTATATTGCTCTAAAACCCAATATTTCTATATAATAAGTTTGAAGAAATAATATTTTTATTACATTACTTTAAATAAAGAAATCATAGTAACTCTCCTAAAATTCTCAATTTCAAAAAGTTAAAATACTACTTATAACACAAATTTAGTAAAACACTCTAGAGAACAGCTGTTTAAACCAACAAATATAAATACCTTAACTTCAACTAACTGCCAAGAAATTAGTGTTTTACTAATTTAAAATAAACAACCGCGAACGATAGTTTGTTAACAATAAATGGCTTTAACTTTTGATAATATTTAACAGCTTTAACTTTTTCACAGCACAAGAATAATGTACACGGTATTATTAAGCTCGTCAAAATGCATCTTTGGTTTGGATTAAACATCTGCAACTGACGTACGATTTCGGCCGGCCCACGGCATTTACAAATCAGGTAGGCGCCTACTCTGCGGAATGGGGTCAACAACCCTTCAGCGTGTCTTCGGCGGCTACATAATATCTCACCGTCGAAAGATATCTAAGATTATTATGTATTTAAATTGAATATTTTTTTACCAAATATCCTTCTGTATTCAAAGAATTTGGTTAAAATTTTATAATACTGTGTAGTTGTGTTCAATTAGTGCGATAGTAAATTATGTGAAATCATATTTGCGACTACCGTCTGTAAATGTGTTAAAATTAGTGGAATACGTTTTAATTTCTACAATTGAAGCTAGTAGGAATAATTCTCATCTCATTATTAACGTAACAGGTAAGCCATAATTGTTTGTGTTACCGT
>OZ020197.1:38790000-38880000 GCA_963971165.1 Philopedon plagiatum | reverse complement strand
GTTCATATGAAGTTTTCTTTTTAGAATGGACCCAAAAATCGCCCCTTAAATATTGACATTCAATTAGAAAACACCCTGGGTAAAAAAACATTTTTGCTTTTTTATAATAATTAATTATTTTAAAAATACTTTCGGCTTAATGAATCCCGGCGTACCGAGCTCATTTTGTTCGTATGACTATTAACTATCAATTTACATAAAAAATTTTTGATTTCGCGATGACGGTACTTTCAGTGTCACCGGCTCCCGACCTATTATACATCCAGAATAATGTATTATATTTTTTCCACTCCTAGTAATTTCGAGTAAAAAAGTGCCTATTAAAAATTAAAGTTAATAACACACATTTTTACTTTTTGGTAAGTCGACTTTGGTTGTCTAGGTTTTTACTTGAATGTTTACCTGTCGTCTTATGTTTTTTATCAGTGTCAAAAGTTAAATTTAATTTTGCCATGTTTTGCGAATTAGTAACATCATATCAGAAATACCCCCCTATGTCAACAAAAACCATAATTGCGGAATTTAATGGGCATGACAATAACGGCGAAGACAGAAACAAGCTTCAAGAACAGTCACCAAGTTTTGTTAGTTGTAAATTTGAAAATTGTACTTTATATATAAATAAATAAATGAATATATGTATATTATCCCAGGCTTATTTACTTACTTTGCTAGGGTTGTAAGTAAATCTCTTACATTCCTAGGGAAGTAAGTTGTCTGTCAAATTAATGTCATAATAGTGACATAATAATGACTTACAAAGCAAGGAGTAGAAAAAATTATTTTCCCCCTCCCTGTATTGTAAGCAACCTATTTTGACACTGCTTTGACAGACGGAAGTGAAAGTTACTCAACAAGGTATTGGTTGCCCTTAACGACAGGATGTAAGTCAACTTACATCCCTAGGGAAATAATAATCTGAAATTATTATAAGAATAACTTTAATTTTTGATTTCATCAACATATTACAAAAATCCGGTGATATTAATTGAAATGAATATTAATGGTACAATTATTACAATTATTCACATTATTAACAAAATTTGGAAACACGTTTTCTCGTTTCTTCTTGATGTGTATTACATTTTCTGACTCCACAGATCCTTCATTTCTAACCAATGTTTCTGTCACTGTTGAAGCACTGCAAGAGACTTCTGGCTGGGTCTTATTGTATAAAATTTTATTCGCTACTTCCTTTTTATTGTTGAGGCTCTCAGCTACGTAACTTTCCGCAATAGTAGCGGATTTCCATCCACCATGTCGCTTGATAGCTAATACATCAACTCCAGTATTTGCTAATAAAGTTGCCGACGTTCTTCTAAAAGAGTGTCCAGTATACATTTTGAAGTTCTCAAACTTTAGAAATTTGGCAATTTTACTTGGAATTGACGAAAACGTATTTTTCCCAACAGGCTGGTTTAAGCGCTTTCCATTTTGATATCGCATAAAGAAACGCGGATTAATAGTCGTCATGTGGGATCTTATATCAATGTACTTTTGAATTATTTTGAAATGACAAACCTGAGTGTCGTCACTTTTTGTCACTATAAATGTACGTGACATTCCATTTTTGGAGTCAGGAATGATCACAATTATGACTTCTTGACTTATTTTAACATTATCCATTTTCATTTCACAGAGTTCATTAGAACGGCACGCCCCAGCAACTCCCATTGCCATTACGACCTTCATCAATAAGTACATATCATCGGGGGCTTCAAGCATGAACTCATTCACATCTTCCCTGTTAAACACATTCGATTTTTTGGGTCTGTAACCATCATTTTTTCTTTTCAAAAATGCTCGAAGTTTTGGATACTTAGAAATATCTATATTTTCCTCTATAAAAAGGGTGGACTTCAACATCGAATACTCACACCATAAGCTTGATGGGGACTTCAGTAAAGCACTTTTCTCGTGGAAATACGCCAAAAACAAGGCTTCTGAGACTGCAGTAGCCGTCTTGCTTTGGCACCAATTCTTAAAGGATTTATATGCTGCTTCATACCTTTTTTTCGACTTTTCCGGTAGTAGAGATAAACAAGCAATATTTGCTGATTCTTCTATGTCTGAAACATCCATTTTGTCCACACAGAATCAAATAATTCGACTTCTTCAAGCTTTTCGCTATGAATTGTCAACTTGACGTTGTTGATAAAATAAAAACTGCTTATATTGCTCTGGCAACGGATCACGGCTGCCTTCATAATTTAATGAGAATGCTATCGAATGTAATGATAATAAATATCCAAAAATATATCCAGCATTTTCTGGTAAACATACAATTCAGGGAGGGGGAAAAATGTTATATACTATATGAGATGTAAGTACATTAACCAGTCTCGGACTTTTTTGCCAGCCCTCGCTATCGCTCGGGCGCAAAATTCGTCCTCGACTGGTAAATGTTACTTACATCCCTTATAGTATAAATAACTATTACTTAAATGCTCGAAATGCCACCCATGGCCTTCTTGACAATAAGCAAGTCTATTTCCGTCGTTTCCATGCTACCCACAATTTTTTAAATTTCAGTACCTATATCATAACAAAATTGTGAAGTTCTAATGTTTACACTGATTTATTTCGAAATCAGTGGAGTTAAGGTATAGGTTATGCTACATCAGATATGTTTAGAATTTTCTGTAGATTTCAAAGATGCAATAAAAAATGGGGTGGGGTATTCCATTAAGAAAAAACAATAACGTCAAAGCTCTTACAGGAACCACCCTGTATAAATAAATTTAATGTCAAAAAATGCACAATTTATAATAAAAGATTACGTGCCCGAGAGTTTTTCCAAAAAACTTTTCCATGAATTTTTATCGAATTTATGCAATACATTTGCCGCTCACTATATAAATATTGCTAACACAAACACTTATCAGTGTGGTTGTTTAAAATATTAATGAATAGAACAAGTTTTAAATTTAGAAACCCCTGACACAAAACAGCAAACCTTCAATGAGTGAAAAAACTGGAAATGGCTGAACCGATTTCCATCAAACATGCTTTTAAACAAAAAAACTCATTGAAATCGATTCATCCTTTCCGAAGCTACGATGCCACAGACAGATACAGACAGACCGATAAAAGCTTCAAATTTATAGCACCCCTCTTTTTGAGTCGGGGGTTAAAGGGGGAAATTATTAGGTTTTTAGTTAATGAAAGACATTGGCTTGTATTGCGTTATTTTAACAAATAATAGAAGTACAGAATAAATCTCAGTGTGTTTTCATTTTTTTTTCTAGTTATCCTCACCCATTATTAACATGCGGGTATTACGTTCAAGTATTATAAAAACGTTTAGGATCCATCAAATCACGGCCTATCAAAACCTAACAAAAAAGTTCTATCTCTAAAAAAAAGCTTAACAACTTGCTAAGCAGTTTTCAGAGTTAAAAGCTCAAAAAAGCGTTGTAATGTTGTTTTATTTATATTTGTTATGATATTGTTTTGTTTTCATGTGATTTATTTGTTTTATTTATATTTTTATATTTTGTTTCAGTATTTTGCCAAGTTACGTGTGGTATGTAAGGTAATATTAAAAAAGTAAAATGTGTGAATGTATTTTTTGTATAGGAAGTTGCCCCGAAGTTTCTATTAGCCTCGAGCCCCCTATGTCTTAATCCGGCCCTGGTATATAGGGTCTTAAGCTATTTTTGTCCTAATAAGTTACACACCCTGAAGTATGTTGAAGTATCCTTTTGGAACGAATTGACGGATGACAATGAAATGCTGAAGACCTGATCTCTGACCAAAACTTAAGTATCTGTTATCTGAATTAGTGATGATTCTGTATAATATGGTGCATATAATTCGGATCGACCAGTAAAAAATAGGTTTTTACAACCCTAGATAAAGAATATTTTGCTTGAACCAAAGGATTTGAAATAGTCTATATTATTTGCTTTAACAAATACACAAAGCATAAACATGTATAAGTAATTAACCAATAGATTAACCAATAGATCAATAGTTATTTGTATGCCGAGTTTCGAATGTAGTGCCTTAAATTCGAGTAGCAAGTTCGCCGCTCGAGACGCAGTTTAGAGCTGCGATGGTCAAGGGTTTGCAAAGCACTATCTGAACGAGGTGCACACACTACTTTTTCTACGTCTGTCGACTGAAAACACAAAATTTAATAATTTTCTTTCCCATATTATTACAGCCAATTCTAAAAATGAGACAGCTTTAACGCTTAGCCATATAACACATAACTATATACACACATGTACCACAGTCGTGGTCAAAATAAGGTTTCATTTTCCATAAGACAAATCATTAAAAATGAAACTTTTTTTTTGGCCAGGGCTATACATATACAATATGTAGGAATAATAGTCCAGTTAGTAGAGCATTTGGCTCATGCACTAGAAGTCGCTGATTCGATTCTTGCATGATGCAATTTATTTAATTCTAAGTGATATTATTTTTAGAATTCCGGTAAATTCATTTCGATGCAAGATTTTATTGTATATTTTTACATATTTATAATACATGTTTTATTCGTATAATCGTCTATTTTAAATTCGTAAAAGTATAGTCATTTGGAAAGTAACTCGAACCGAAAGTAAGTTGTCATGGAAACGCAGGTATAATATAACCTAAGATAAAAAGAGATAGTGTTCTATCTAGAAAGCAAGGATCGAAATGTGGCTTTTCAATGACAAAAGTAGAAAAAAATATTTTTAATGTTAATGCAACATGTAACAAATAAAACCCATAATACAACTTTAAAATAAGCAAACATGTTGAAGTTAAATAACACATTTATTTACGCATTTTTGAAATTTTTGTAATATAATTTTTGACATGATATTTTACTTCTGTCCATGAACGAGAGGCAAGAAGGTTATTGGCTTTTTTATACACTCTTCACACTTATTCTTTCCAGGAACAGATTTTTCTTTTATTTCGCTTCTGAAAAATTCTATTACGGCTTTAGTTTCTTCCGTGCTCCATACCTTTTTTATAATTGCTTTTTTTGTGGGCCTTATTTCTTTTTTTTTGCATTCTCTTTCTCTTTTTCTTTTTAATACATAGCCCCGGAACATAATCTTCATCTTCCTTATCTTCATCACCTGCAATAGATTAAAGCTTGAAAAAACAATAATAAAACATAAAGAGCAACGAAAAAAAAAGATATATATATATATATATATATATATATATATATATATATATATATATATATATGTATATATATATATATATATATGTATATATATATATATATATATATATATATATATATATATATATATATATATATATATATATATATATATATATATATATATAATTATAATGGGTGGTATTTCTGAGCTGAAGATGCCCAATAAGATCGAAACTCGCAGCAGGTAAGCTGAATGCATACATTATATTTTTAGTTAGTAAATTGTAACTAAACAGTATTTTTTACAGATACAGATTTCATAATTTTGTATCTTTATTAAAAATTTTCTAATCAAATACATAATCTACAAGGTACTGTGTAAGAACAGATTTGTTCTTCCAGTACTAACAGTACATACGTTTTTTATCTTCCTTGAGTATTATCTACTATTTATCATTTTTTTATATATTTATTTATTTGTATATTTACCTGCCATTCAAATTATTGTTTGTTAAATAAATATATTTTTGAATTGAATTGAATTTTGCGAAAAAGCCAAAACATTCTTTGTAAATGAAAATTTCGCAAAAAAATAACATTTAAATATATTGAACATTTTCTATAATATAACTTACAAATAAAATAATAAACTTATTTTTTAATATAAAGCAGTGAGTCTAAACCTAGATATAATTTTTAATTTTAAGTAACGCTTTCTTTTTATATTTTGCTGCTAAAATAAAAATTAAGAGTACAACTCTCTTGGGTCAATTACAAGTTTTTTCATTTTCTGACCACTCTGTATATGCTATCTTAAGTTTTAATAGTATAATAATATTTTTTCAGGAAGCAGCACTTTTTATAAAGAGTAACTAAGTATTTCCATAAAATTAATAATAAAAAAGTTACCCATATGTAGAGAACTTAAGTAGACACACTGTATACTTACACAATATAATCCCCAAGTAAAGAACAAGCCTTCATTTTTTTTAGTTCTTGTGTGGAACACAAGTTCTAAAGTTCTAAAAGTTCATGTTTATTTTAGTTTGTGTAGTAGCTTCAAACTTTAAAAATTAGGAAATACGGTGTATATTATTTTGTATTATATTAAATATATAGAGTTCTATCTAAATATAGGGACAGAAGGTCTGAACAGATAGATATCTATATTTTCAAAAAACAAAACTTTAGTGTCCCTTTAGTGTCATTACAAAGTTATTTTTCTTACGCCTTTCTAAAATGATCGACCTCACCACTTGACTTGTGCCTCCGGTTCGTTCATAATTTGGCATTTCTAATCTTGCTGCTATATCCTTGTCCTTTAAGTGGCGAGCCATTTTTACAATTTTTGCGGCTCTATTGCTCATTTTAGCTAAGACGTAAAAAGTAAAAAAATAAGAAAGGTTTAGTTACCAGCTTTACCCGTGGGGATTTTAAACTTATGGCAGTGTTTATTTCTTAAATCATAGTTAATTTTACAAAGTGGAATATCTCAAAAAAATAAGTTCTTGAGATATTGTTAAAAAGTAAGACCCCAAGCTCTTTTATCTCACAAAGCAGCAAAAAGTTGCTTATAATGAGATATGTCACTTTGTCAAATTACTGAGGAAAATGGATTTGTGTTACTAGGTAATCTTTTTTTACTTGATGGAAAAAAACTAGGTAATCTAGGCATAGTAGATTCCTCAATACGCAAGGTTTAGTATTACTGAGCCGTCAAATTGAACGTTGCAGAAATAAAAACCAGAACAATTTCCAAAAAAATGGGGATATATCCATAAAAAGGTAATTTTCGATAAAGAAATATCTCCTTCTGAGCTTGAAAACTTCTATAATTTTATTCATTGCAATAATTGATAACATAATTAGTAATATCGGTTTTAAAGAGAAATCTTGAACTTATACCATGTTTCCTAAAGTATAATTCATTACCTCTAAAAATAAATTGAATGAAAGTAAGGTCGACCTACTTAAGTACTCATATTTCCTTGCCTGATGTTTAACGAACAACTTTAAAAAAACGGTTTTGGCGTAAAACCTCCTTACTAAGTTCAACGAAAAACAATTATTAGCAAACTGCCCTTGTTCAAACCTTGGGACAACCGGTATAAGTTTACGGTTTCACTTTAAAAACGACTTTACTAATTATGGGTCATGACTATCGCCATTAATAAAATTATAGAAATAATCAAGCTCAAAAAAAAACAGATCGCTCCATTCCTATCAATAAAAAATAATAAAAAAACAGAGATAATAATAAAGCGCGGGAAAGTAGCCTATTGTTAAAAAAATAATATACGTGAACGCATTTTCTTAGTGGCTGTGGAACACATGTAGGGGATTCACAATTATTTAGAAATTAAAAAAGAACAAACAAACAATTTTAGACTTTAAATATGTATTACCTATTGTAGGGGAGAGGGGGGCAGGTTGTTACAAATTTTATGTTTATGTTTTTTTTCTAAAACGAGTTTATAAAATAACGGAAAAAAATATTTGTTGTTGTCGTATAACCATTAAACTTAAATTATATCTCTACGAAACTGCTCTAAATACTGTGAAGAAACATTTGTTTTTTTGTTTATTTTTGGTGCAAATTGTAACAATATGCCCCTCATTGGGACAAGTTGAGACAGTATGTGGGGTAAGTTGTTACAGAGCAAAAACAAAGCTTCTTCAGGTAGAAAAATTATTATTAAATGGAAATAAAGTATTAGTCACTATCAGACGAACAATGAATACACACGTAAAAGTCATTATCTTTGCCGCAAGACACGTGCGCCCATCTTTTGCACGATGTACACTGAATCCACTGATTGGTGGTTTTAGTTTCTGAAAATGGTTCTAAACATACAAGACATAATGCATCTTCGTCGGCATCATCATCTTCTGAATGATCGTGTGTTTCCTTTTGTTTTGCTTTCTTCCTGTCATCACTAAAATTTTTCATAACTTTGACACCTTTTGGTTTGCGACTTTCTCTTTCTCGTGCTTCTTCTTCTAATGCTCTTTTTTCAGGTGTGTCGGTTAAAATAGCTGATTTGCGTTTGCGGCGAGTAACTCCTTTTCGTGGAGCTGCTTTTGGAAAAGGTTTTAACTCTTTTGGCGGTACGTATTTAGCTGCTAAGAATCCAGCATGAGATGTTGAAGGCTGTGGTGAAGGAGTCTTATTACGTATTGTTATTGGAATTTCAGTGAGGGTAGGACACATTTCCCTCTCTATATTTGATTTACATTCATGCTCTTCACCAATTTCGCGGTTAGTTACTTCAGCAGGCAAAAACTCGTCGTCTGTAAATATTTGTCTATTATAGGGCCAAATTCCTGTGACTAAAAATCCCTTTTGTATATTACTAGGCGTAGCAGCAAGAGGAAGAGCTTTTGTCAGAACCGTTGGAATGTCATAGATATTCATTGTTATACCTGGATGTGATTTGAGCCATCCGTCTGCATGTAGGTTATAATGGGCCTTAAGAGGACCATACACTGTCCTGTCCAAAGGTTGAAGTCGATGTGACGTGTGGGGAGGGAAACTTAAAAGCACTACACCATTGTCTTTGCAATAGTTTAAAACTGGAATTGACAGGTACGATGAGTGATTGTCTAAAATAAGAAGCACAGGTTTTTCCTTAGTACACCGAGTAAACTTTTGAAAATGTTCAATGAAACACATAAAATTTTCAGCTGTCATCCATCCCGAAGAATGAAGAGCTCCGATTGAACCAGGAGGTGTGTTCTGCATCATAAATGGTCGGAGTTTCTTACGCGGAAATATAATCATAGGCGGCATACTGTTTCCTGTTGCGTTGACCGCCAAAGCCATAGTTACTAATGTCCCCATTTCTCCTGATGTTATGGCTCCAACCTGCTTTATGCCTTTTGTTGCAATGGTTTTTGTTGGCCTTTGAACTGTTGTAAGTCCGGTTTCGTCCATATTGTACACATCAGTTGGCTCAAAGGTGTATTTGTCATAAAGTTTGCCAAGATTATCAAAAAACAAGTTTACATTAGAACGATTAAATGCCGTGGCACGTGAAAGACTTGTTGGTTCTGGTGTACGTATGGATAAGTTGTTGTGCCGTTTCAAAAAGCCTTTTAACCAATCTTTGGACGCCATTTCACTTTGTCTCCAAGTTTCAGGAAATTTATTTTTATTTGCTACAGCTAAGTCAAAAGCAAATTTCCTTAAATCTTTTGTAGTCATTCCATAATATATTTTCGAACAATCTTCCACGTATTTAGCTAACTCCTGTTCCTGCATATCATTAAAAACTTGTGACGGTTTTGCGTATCCTACAGGTAGTTGAACGTTTTCTGGTTTTGACCTGCGTTTTTTTAACATATCGATATAGAGTCATAAAGTTAATTCCATGCCGGTTAGCAGCATCTCTTAAGGATAGTTTGTCATTTAGCACTAAACTGGCAGCTTTTTCGAAAACTTCCGGTGGCGTATTACCACGACTTGTCTTTCTAGTGTAAGTCCGAACCATAGCTAAAACAAAATAAAAAACGTAAAATAAATTTAAATCACATTAACCTAGGGGGCAGGTTGTTACACGTAACAATTTGCCCCATATGTATATGTAACAACATGCCTCATATAGCAAATATGAGGATATTATTAATTTATAAAAAATAGATTAAACTTAGACGAAAAATATTCGGTCAAAAATGTAGTAACATAGATGGACGAAAAAACCTACAAATTATTGTAACTCGATTACTTACCGTTTTAAAGATATTTCAAGATGTTCTGGATCGAAAGAAATTACTTCTGATACCTTAAAACACATATGACCCAATAAAAAGGTTAAAACCTGCGCTAGAGGTCCTAAAGTTCATTGGTAGATGGAGTAACAGGTTCTGTTGCGTATTTTAAATTTACAAATATCTGAATGAATGGTAACGGACAATATGTATAAAGTAACAATGTGCCCCGTGTAACAACCTGCCCCCTCTCCCCTACTTACCTCAATTAACAACAAAATAAAAAAACTATACGATGGTCACAAAAAAATCACAAAGTTAACATTTGGCGCGCTTTTTATAAGGGAAAAGGCGACTGTTCGTTTCAACGGAGTAATTTTAATAAAATTTTACCCCAAAAGTGGCATAACACACAAATAACAAAATAGTGACCTAATGCATCCGTACATAATTGTATCTTAAGATACACATAAATTGTGACCTAATACACAACAAAATTGTGGCCGAATTATATTTACCTACCGGGTAGTTTGATATTTAAGTTATAAAGAGGATGCTCCAAAAATATGAGAAATTTATTTGGTAATTTTTGAGGCTAATATCTATAATGATAGTTTTATAGCTTAATATTACTGTTTTAGAAGAAGATTAATCAGGCATTTATAATTTTAGAGTGTATGGTTTATTATATAAACAATGCTGTCACTAAAGTTAGCAAAAATTTCCCGGAAACAAAGATTTTTTGAATTTAGGATTTTTAATTAACTATCGCCTTTTTTCATCGAAATTACAATTGGTTTTCAAATGTTTACAGTTTTTAGGTTTACGGAAAAAACCTTCTCTGGACTCTTCTTAATCAGTTCTCTGACTGCGTAGAGACTGTCCGGTAGTTGATAACATCCTACCAGCTTTAGAAAGCTTAATTTCCAAAAGGCAAAATACACTCCTACAGCAAGCGACATAGTAAACATAAACTGTACCACAAAAAAATTACTAAATCTCCAAGCAAGCCTTGAAAGAACCATTTCCACATCTCCTTGTGAAAACTAATCTTCTGCTAAATTAAGAGGGTCATAATTTTGCATTCATATACTTCTTTTTATATTTTTTCCAAAAAATAGCTTGAAAGTTATAAATTTACAGTAAAATGTGAGCAGACGTTTCCGACTTTAAAATTCAGATGTAAGTAGCACATGCATTTGTTTTTACTGTCTTAAAACCCAAGAACATTTTGCAGCGTTATACAGGGTGTTTTTTACTTGATGACTAAAAATGTACAACGTGATTTCTCGGCAATTTTAGGACTAGAAGTTTATAAAAACCTGTGCCCTAAACTACATAAATTATTTTAAAATCCAGTCAGACCAAACATAGTTACCTAATATAAAAAGGTATTTCGAAACCACCTACTGTACATTTTTGGCATGTTTATTTGCGTCCTTTTGGAATAATTTACTGTAAATTCGTTTAGTGAAAGATTTTGTTATGTTTGTTTTGGCATTCTCTACCTTAGTTTGTAGTGTTACGTGTTCAAAAGTAAGAACCATGCACGTTTAATAGATGTTTTATAAAATTTCGTATTAATAAACAAGCCCTACCTTTTTTTATATTGGTTTCTTAAGAAATACTTCAATATTTTTTTTATACACAGAAAAGAACCAATACCTGTGCTGAAATAAAACAAAGCTTAGCTTAAGAACTAGTTGTTTCAAGTACTAAAGTAACTACAAGTATATTTCTTCATCCCCAGCATTTTTGAAATCTGTTCTTTTTTTAAAATAATATATTACGCAAAATTTTTTGGTTTTTATTTATGTATGTAAAACGACATTCCACTCGACATATTTGAAAAAATCTTAATTTATCCCCTCTTAAGCCCACCACTCTTGCTTTATTTGACATATATTAGGTAAAATTAGTTAGTCTGGTCAATAAATCTGAAAAGTGTATTTCTACTGCTGACATTTTTAACAAAAAAAATGTCTACGATAAATTGTTTTCCCTCCCATATTCTTCAAGTCCTCATAACGTGACGACTATAGGAAGCAATCTATTCTACAAGAAAATAAAAAAAATATATTCAAATAAGTTTATTTATGCCCGAACATACATAAAAAATTTGAAGAAAAATAAGCTCAATTCAGGCGGAACCGACAAACAGCTTCCTTTATAAAGTGGGTTTCATAACGAGATCAAGCTGATCTATATAGATTCTTTACAAAAGAATTGAATTATATTAATAAAACTACACACATTTAAAAATTGTGACCTACTTCAACACACACAGGTTCTTTGCAAAAGAATTAAATTATATTAATAAAACTACACACATTTAAAAATTATGACCTACTTCTAATGCCACAATTTCTAGTGTACGCTTTGATCGAGGGCGCTAAATATTATTTTAGGGATAGGTTACAATCTGGTTTGGTTCACGTATTTTACCCAATATGCATAAAACTCTATTGTGGCCTAAAATGATGGTTTTTTTGAAATTGTGTTTTTTTTACTAATTTGGGATCGTGGATTCCGAATTTGCTATTAAAAAGTTGGGACCTATCGAAAAATAGGTCACAATTCCATAATAGGTCACAATCCACTTTGATGCACACTAGGGTGCTTCGTTTTAGACGACTATTTTTTTTTTTGGTGCATTGACGGAATACTGTTATAAACATAAAAAACACTTCTCATCAAAGATGAGCTCTTAATTTTAATTTTAAGTACTCGCGAAATGAATTTGAAAATTTCCCATTTAATTAACACGTAAATTTTAATTTTTGTTTTTCAATTATCTATAGCTTTGCGACATTTCATGATATTTAATTGGCAATAGGTGGAAATTACAGAGGAATCTTTCCTCTTTAAAAGTGCCTGTAGCCAATTTATGTTTTGTAACCGACCTCGCCATTGAATCCAATTTTTGCTCGAATTTCATGGTTTTTTTCATTTTTCTCGTAAACCACTAACTTTACAACAAAATTGTTTGTTTTTTATAGGGAATTTAAGTTCCTACAAAACAAGTTATGTAAGCCATAACCGTAGAGCTAGTAGTTTTCGAGATAAATCCACTTAAGTATCTCAAAATTTGAAAATCGCTGTTTTATCCAAGATTTTAGTACTTTGTAATGAAATCATTGCTGAAAAAAATATCATAGTATTACCGATACAAAATTAATTATAATAAAAATAGGAATAATATTAAGAATAATAATGCTAATTTCTTAACAAATTATTTTTTATTTCACAGTGTGCGTACAAGTTAATATTAATTGAGTTGGCTGATTTATAATTAGACTTAACGCAAGATGGATGAGTTTTGCGATGATTTTGAACTACTTGCAATAAGTATTGTCGTTGATCTTCGTCGTTTGTTAAACACTCATTAAAATCTTCAATATGAGCAACGCCTCTCTCGGCAGTATCATTGACAACTCTTAAATTGCTAAAAGTATGAACACATTTTTGATAAGATGGATCATCATTCCAGGTATCAAGATCATTATCCAAGAAATCGTAGGGCAAATTAAACTGTTCGAAAATAAAAATTGACTTCTTGGTCACAAAATCACTGATATCTTTTGACGCTATCAAATGTATGTCCTGTAGTTTTACACCTAACCGTTTTACATCATTGTTAATCATTGTTGAGTCTTTTTTCTTTATATTATGTATTATTTTAATTTTTTCTTCACGTGTAACAGTCGAATCGAAAAGACCTAAGCAAGCAAGTTGCTCATGTAAATACCAAAAATATCCACATAATTTTTCTAGAGCAGCTTGAGCAATCTTAGGATGAACTTGTCTGTATTTTATCAAATTTCGCAGTAAGTGTAAATCGTTATTAGGTGCTTTTATTGCATTTGGTGCATTAAACCATATTTTAATGTAAACGGTGACAATGAAAACACAAATTTCACGCAGAGAACGAAGGTCTGAAGCGCTGATAGCAAATTGTTCTCTAAACATGTATATTTTTAGGCAATATATAGCTTTAGCAAGCCATCTCGCGTGGTGCATAGCGCCAGGAGTTTGAAATTTGACTCCGTTATTTGGTGTTCCTCCCAAAAAAATATAACTTAATTTGAGTAACTCGCTGTAGTCATCTCTCGGCTGATGATTCTAGTGGAAAAAAGAATTGATTTAGACAAAAATTTACGCAGAAGTAAGAACTTTTGGTAAAATATAAATTTTCTTGAATTTACAACATATTTATGAAAAGCAAAGATTTTTTCAACTATTGTTTAAATAAAGAGATTTAGTTAATGATAAATAAGTAAGTTTATTATAATGCATAATATCCAGTCTATGACACACACGCTCCAATGTATTACATGTTATATGTGAAGAACGTACAGTGTAGTGTGGTGTAGTGTTTTATGGTGATATTGTCGTATATCCAACATGAACAAAATAAAAACTTTCTTGAGCAGAGAAAATATTGTTAAACCAAAAAACATTCACTTGGTACAAGAATACTGAACAGTATGTTATTTTTCAGAATCTAGATTTTAAATTTTGTGTTGATAAAAACAATTTTTACCTTGAATTGATGCTCTATGAAGTTTATGATCTCATTTTTAGTATAATTTAATACATCTCTAATTATTTCATCGTCTATGCCAGTGTTATAAATAGATGTATCAATTTCATTCCAATTATCTTTTAATCTCTTGAATATTGGCACATTTGGACTATTTGACACTGGCCAAGCAACTTCCGTCGCATTTCTCAATATTATTTCCATAAATTATGCCGGCACGCAAAATACAGTACATCATGATTTAGTTTTTGTTTTAATAACGTGCACACACTCAATCGAATCCCTGGAAAATAATTTAGAGCGATTATATGCTTATCAATTATACATGGACACGATCATAAACTGTATAAAAACTTACCAGTGTTTACGGACGTTGTATCAAAGCAAGATGCTTTGACGCATTTGACAAGATTCCACTCTTTTAGTACAGTATGAATTGCATCAGCTTCTTTCACTCCAGTTCCTTTTTCTACCATCGGAATAGCAAGCAACTGCTCTATATTTACTCCAGAAGCAATGATAGGCAGTCGTTCTACTTGAGATCCTAGTGAAGTGAGTAGTTTACCATCCCAGTGAATGATAAGGCAAAGATTTTCAGGAAACGTGTTTTTTAACTTTACGTCAATATTTTGTCGGAGTTTCATACGAGCATTGCGATTTGTCGAATAACTCAAACTATAGTTCTCAGGATCTTCTCCAATGCTTAAAATGACTGATGAAATGATGTGCATAGCATTTCTATCAGTTGTATTAGTCCTATATAATGCTGAGACTAATTCAGGTGTCACAATATTTTTTTTGCCACTTTAGTTTTCGGTGTTTCCAGTTCATCTTCAAAATTCGAGTGACTCAGTAGATAATTGGCTGCAAAAACTATTCATATTCGAGGCATTAGAATTTGTACGTAAAGCTGAAAAAAATTGAAATATTTAAACAAACACTACATTTTTGAGAAGCTAAAAAGAACAAGTGAAAAGAACTTGAATTTTGCAGTTAACTTTGAGTCTTATGAGATGTTACAGATTTTATTTTATTTAACAAAAAATATCGTTTAGATTTCAATGAAAATTAAGACAGCTAAGAGAAAATAAGGTATCAAATATTAATATTAAGTTCTAATTAATAAATAACTATCAAAAATGTACTCGGTCTTTTTTCCTCCTGCATAGTTAAATCTACTACGTAACTTGAGGTTATTTGGTGTTATAATAGAATGTCTAATTCAAATATTTATTATATGACAGGAATCAGATGATAAACTAAAATAATTAGTAAGAAAATATAATTTAACATCGCTAAATAAGAACTTACTTAGTTCATATCGATTGATGTTTTCAGCTTCTTCGTATTCCATTAACTCATTAATATCTTGATTATCAGGATCTGTGGATTTGTTTAATAACTCATCAGGTAATTGAAAACAGTTTATCTTTCCTCTGCTCTTAATCAAAAATTCTTTGCAGCTATCTGATAAAAACTGATACTTGCTATTATCAGCAATATCAAATAACTGATTTAATTTTAGGCCAAATCTGTTAACTGTTTCTTGTTGCTTCTTTGATTTTTTGCTGACTTTCGACTTTTCTTCACATTTATGTATTCTTTATGGAAGTTTTCAATTTTTTTAATAATTTGTTTTCGCTGACAAGTAGGAATTAAGAATTTGCTCCAAATATCATTGAATTCACTTATAACGTCACTAGAACTATTCTGAATAGTCATTTTAAGGCCACGATGCTTATGCATGAAGAAATTCATAACCTCTCGATACGTAGGTAGGTTTGAATCATTCAGCTTATTTCTTTCAAACCCGATTAAATAATTGTAAGCTTTTTTCCAATTATTTCTCTCATTGTTTAATCTAACAAGTCGTCAATTACGAAAACAGTATGGTTAAAGTACACGAAATGATGTACACGAGACGCGATGAGTAGGGTACACTAACCTCTCGAGCCTTAGTTAGGAAACAATGATCTTTGTACTAAGCGAGGTATTAAGTAAAAAAACTTCCGATAGTCAAACAAAGACATTTGGGTTACGTTAGGAAAACATGGGGGTACGTGTAATAGGAGACGTTGCATAGTTAAATCTACTACGTAACTTGAGGTTATTTGGTGTTATAATAGAATGTCTAATTGAAATATTTATTATATGACAGGAATCAGATGATAAACTAAAATAATTAGTAAGAAAATATAATTTAACATCGCTAAATAAGAACTTACTTAGTTCATATCGATTGATGTTTTCAGCTTCTTCGTATTCCATTAACTCATTAATATCTTGATTATCAGGATCTGTGGATTTGTTTAATAACTCATCAGGTAATTGAAAACAGTTTATCTTTCCTCTGCTCTTAATCAAAAATTTTTTGCAGCTATCTGATAAAAACTGATACTTGCTATTATCAGCAATATCAAATAACTGATTTAATTTTAGGCCAAATCTGTTAATTGTTTCTTGTTGCTTCTTTGATTTTTTGCTGACTTTCGACTTTTCTTCACATTGATGTATTCTTTATGGAAGTTTTCAATTTTTTTAATAATTTGTTTTCGCTGACAAGTAGGAATTAAGAATTTGCTCCAAATATCATTTAATTCACTTATAACGTCACTAGAACTATTCTGAATAGTCATTTTAAGGCCACGATGCTTATGCATGAAGAAATTCATAACCTCTCGATACGTAGGTAGGTTTGAATCATTCAGCTTATTTCTTTCAAACCCGATTAAATAATTGTAAGCTTTTTTTCCAATTATTTCTCTCATCGTTTAATCTAACAAGTCGTCAATTACGAAAACAGTATGGTTAAAGTACACGAAATGATGTACACGAGACGCGATGAGTAGGGTACACTAACCTCTCGAGCCTTAGTTAGGAAACAATGATCTTTGTACTAAGCGAGGTAGTAAGTAAAAAAACTTCCGATAGTCAAACAAAGACATTTGGGTTACGTTAGGAAAACATGGGGGTAAGTGTAATAGGAGACAGTTTCACATTACATTACATATTTTTGATGATATGTTTACCAGTATATATTATATATTTCTTCAGCCATAATATTATTAAAAGTATTGAAATCTAGCATACGGTACTAAGAAACGGCTTCATATTACACGAAATATTTGTGATTACTAACCAATGTGTAATATCTATTTGTATCTTTCATTCTTACACATTATATATTTTTTTATCAATGATTTCATTAAACAGTACTTAAATCTTGGATAAAACAGCGATTTTTCAAATTTAGAGATGCTTAATTGGATTTATCTCGAAAACTGCTAGCTCTACGGTTATGGCTTACATAACTTGTGTTGTAGGAAATTAAATTCCCTATAAAAAACTCCAATACAATTTTGTTGTAAAGATAGTGGTTTACGAGAAAAATGAAAAAAAACATGAAATTCGAGCAAAAATTGGATTCAATGGCGAGGTCGGTTACAAAACATAAATTGGCTACAGGCACTTTTAAAGAGGAAAGATTCCTCTGTAATTTCCACCTACTGCCAATTAAATATCATGAAATGTCGCAAAGGTATAGATAATTGAAAAACAAAAATTAAAATTTACGTGTTAATTAAATGGGAAATTTTCAAATTCGTTTCGCGAGTACTTAAAATTAAAATTAAGAGCTCATCTTTGGTGAGAATTGCTTTTTATATGTTTATAACAGTATTCCGTCAATGCACCAAAAAAAAAAAATAGTCGTCTAAAACGAAGCACCCTAATGCACACGTATTAGGTCACAATCGGGTTGATACGTACACACACACACACACACACACACCATCACACACACACACACACACACACCAAATTTGATTCACTTTACATGTCTAGCTCATGCCTTGCATAGAATATGTGAGCTGATACGTGACTTCTATCCAGTTATTGATACTTTAATTAGTGAGATAAAAAAAGTTTTCCTTAAATCACCAGCGCGAATAAACAAATTTAAAGAAATGTGTCCTAATGTCCCATTGTCCCCACAACCTGATATTACAAGGTGGGGAACATGGTTATTAGCCTTTATATTATTACCATACAAATTACGACTTAGTTAAAAATGTAATTGGCAGTCTAAAAGATGATACTTCGAGTGTATCAAGAAGTAAAGAAGTTATAAGTGCACTGACACTTAAAAATGATTTAAAGTTAATTTCTGAAAATTTTGGATATCTTCCAGGTGTAATTGAACAGCTGGAGACACAAAACCTTCCTCTTTTGACTTCTTTTAATTCATTTCAGACAACCATAGACAAGCTCAAAGCATGTCCCATCGGAATTGGTGAAAAATTAAAAGTGTATGTACCAAAAATCTTGGAAAGAAATCCAGGATTTTCAGAAATAACAAATATTTTTGAAACATTGAAAACAAAATACTGACTTGTATAATCATTTCCGTTTCGCTCCTGTTACAAGTTGTGATATCGAAAGAATCTTTTCTAGGCTTAGAGATATTCTTAATTATAAACGAACGCGTTTTGCTGAAGCGAACTTTGAAAAAATGTTAATTATATCATGTAATGCCAATAAATTGTAATAAAGTCTAGATTTGTTTTCATTTTACATTTATTACACAAAAATATTTTCACGCCGCCCATGACGCTCATACGAGCTCGTATGAGTTTTCCGTTCTTTAATCATTAATTAAACCATTGTTCAGAAAAGGAGACCCCCAGCAAATGGACAGTTATAGACCCATAAGCTTATTGCCTGGTTTTTCTAAACTATTTGAACTTGTCATGTGTAAAAGATTAGTTAATTTTGTAGCCAGGTGTAAATTATTACACTATAACCAACATGGGTTTTTAAAGGGAAAGTCTACGCAAACAGCAATTTAACAGTTGATAAAAACAATATTGCATTCTTTGAAAATGGTGAAGCAGCCATTGACATGTTCTTAGATTTAACTAGGGCCTACGACTGTCTAAATAGGGGGTTACTAATAAAAAACTGGAAATGTATGGGATAAGGGACAATACTCTAAAATGGTTAAAATCATATCTCAATGGAAGAACACTGGATGGAAGTCACTAAAGAAGGAGAGTTGCTTCGTTTGGGATACGATCCTCCGATGTTGCTTCCTTTTTTTTCAAATTTTGTATGCAGTATTATACTTCCCCCTCTGTCAGTCGTGTCCCTGTTTGTGCTTCCTGTTCGTTGTTTGGTCTGCGATTTCTTTCGTGTATTTGTCTTTCTTCCTTCTCTTCTTCTGTTTCCTTCGGATGATATTTCTCCATCAGTTCATTGTTTATTTCCTTGCCTGTGTTAGTGTATGTTCCATCTTTCTTTATTATGTCTACCCTTCCCTGCTTTGTGGCTATGTTTTTTAGAACCTCACACACCTTGTCCCACGTATTATTTTCACTTAATTGCTCCATTTCCATGTTTATGCAATTTACTTTCTTGTCCTTTATCATTTTTTGTATACATTTCTTTTGTTCCTAAAAATCCTCTCGCTTTCTCTTCTTCTATCCCCTTCCGCTCTCTGCCATTCCTCTCTTGCTCTTATTATTTCTCTGCGTTTTTGTGTCAGTTCCTCGTGCCACCAGCTGTTTTCATTTATTATTTGTGTTTTCTTATTTATATTCTTCTTGCATGTCTTCCCACATATTTCCTGCAATCTAGCTGCCTGTTTCTCGAGTGATTCCGTATCCTTTATTTCCTCTAATCTGAACTCTCCTATGTCCGTCCTGAAGACGTTCCAGTCTGTTCCCTCGAAGTCGTATACTTTCTTCCTGTGTTCCATCCTCTGGACTATGATTTCCATATCAAATCTGATATATTTATGGTCGCTGAGCGTTTCTTCTTCCATAACTGTCCAATTGTTGATTGTTAGGTCCCTGCTAAATGTTGCATCTATCCAACTTTCCCCCTCGTGCTATCAAAAGTTGGTCTACTGTCCACGTCGTTTCTTATCACCAATTGTTGTTCTATTGCCCAGTTTAATAGTTCTTCCCCCCTGTTGTCCGTCTCATTCCCTCCCCACGCTTCGTGCTTAGCATTAAAGTCCCCTCCTATTAGCAGTTTTCCCTTACACTTCTTAATTTTTGTATTGTTCTCCATTGTTCTTGTGTTTGTTCTTCCTCCCGGTTCATCATATATGTTTATCATTGATATTTCCTCCCCTTGTATCCATTTTAATCTTATTCCTATTATATTTCTACCATTTAACTCTCCTATTGTTGTGGCTTTTAGTGTTTTGTTTACCCAGATATTTACCTTACCCTCCCCGCTAGTTCAGTGTTTTTCAAAACCCTCCCATTCCTTTATCTTGCCGTAAGGCTATGGTAAAAGAACTATATCTACTCTCCATTCATTCACTCTCTCCTTTAGTAATTCACATGCTTCCCTAGTTCCCTACCCCTCCCAGCATTAAATTGGACAATTGTTAATTTATTCATAATAATTTATGTTTTTTTTTGTGTTGTTCTATTTTCCTTTTATAGATTGGACACTTTTTATCCGTCGCTGTATGCTCTCTTTGTTTTTTGTCCACTCTAGCCATTTCGCAATTGGTGCAATTTAAACCTTCCTTTGTGCAGTTTCTTTCTTCGTGTTCTTCTGCACATTTGTAGCATCTCGGCCGCTCGCTGCAATATTTTGCGACATGCCCAAATCTGCTGCACTTGTAGCATTCCATGTGTTCGTCCACCCTCCTGGAAACCTAAGCAGACCCAATCAAACCAAATCTGCTGCACTTGTAGCAGATCGGTACTTCCATGTGTTCGTCCACCCTCCTGGAAACTAGGTCTATATTTGAGGAGCTTTGGAGCAAAACCGAATAAATCCACTATAAACGATTTTTGGGAAAAGACGATTTTTCTGTAGCGCAAAAGGTACTAGCTTTCTCGTTTGTTTGGTAAGTAAATAGTATTGGGAATATCATAATATAACTTCACCAACAGTAGAAATTCGAAAAAATGATAACTGTAAAAAATATAACAAAAATAAAAATGGATTTATTCGGTTTTGGTCGAAACGACTGGATTTATTTGGTTTTGCTCGAAACGTTATTACCAAACATCAATAAAAACATTCTTGAAACTAGTACAAATATAAAAACAATGTGTTTTACTAACAAAATACCAAAATAAAAACAGGAACCTGTTGTTAACTTTTACATTTATTTCTCAAAATTGTGTACTTTACAGATAAAAAAATATATATTCTTTGGCAACAAAAAATGTTTTTAACAAAAAACTAAATAACAGAAACAGCTGGCTTTGTTAAAACTACCAAACAAAAAAAGTTAAATATGAAGTGCAGATTCTTCCTCTAAGCAGTCGCACTCATTAGTTAAATCTTCTTCCTGAGTCACTTCCTCAATATTCGCACCTCGATTTTCATATTATAACAGTTTTCTGTACCATGCAAAATTTTCGTCTCTCTCCCAGTCTCTCCCAAATTATTTTGCCATAAGCTGTTTTAGACTTTTTATCTTTTTTTGTGGCATGCCATCTCGCAAGTTGACCTCGGACAGCGAAAAATTCTTTCAAGTCCTTCCTTTCTTATACACAGATTTGCTTACTTCCGAATTAGATTCAAATCGGTAGTGTTGCAAGCACGCAATTGAAATTGTTTGCTCCATTTTTTTGAACCTGTGTTTTTTGTAGGGAGATTCGTTTTAAGTCGGATATTCCAACAATCTTATTAAGGTAATTTTGTAACTCTTTAATATCAAAAATTTTCCAGTCTTGTCCTAAAACCTTTACACCGCCTACTTGTGAATAATAACCAATATACTGTTCTTTAGAAACAATAGTTGAGTTTTTTTCTAAATATCTTTTCTGCACGCCCAAATACTCTGTCCGCTGGCATAAAAGTATGACCTCTTACAGGGTAAGTGATAAGAACTTTAGTAATATTGTCAGGAGAATACTTTAGGAGCCAAAACAATAAGATATGGATGACATGGGAATTCTTGTTTTGGCCCCCACATCCGTCGCAGAACAATCTAATCTGACTTATGTTAGCCGGGTCCAAAGATTTCAGATAATCAGACACTGTGGATCCAACTTCTGTAGCGCCCCTCCCAGCCTGGTTTTCTGTCCAAATGTAAAAAGTTTACAAAATCACAATTTTTTGGATTTATTCCTTTTTAAACCAAAATCGGATTTATTCGATTTTGCACCAAATCATTGATTTTGTCCCTAAATTTCAGGAGGAATTATTCTGTTTTGTTCGGAACTAGGTAGTTTATAAAATTTATTTTGACAAACTGAATCGATATCCGCAACTAACGTCATTTTTCATATAAAGTGGATTTATTCGGTTTTGCTCCAAAGCTCCTCATTTATTCTTCCCTTATGCATAAATTCCTTAAAGGCTGTTACGTTTATCTTTATCTTCTATATACGTGTTCCTGCATGGTTTCCTTGCTACGATTCGTATTTTATTTTTTTCTTCTTATCCCAATTTTTCCCAAATTTCTTGGTTATCGTCCCAAATCGCTTCCACTAAATCCTCATCCTTTATTCCTTTTTCTATTCCTATAATTAGTAGTGCTGGGTCCTGTGTGTTTGATTCTTTTATCCTTATTTCCTTTTGTTATTCTGCTGCCCCTTCCACTTTCGTGTATTGTCCTTTGTTTTTCATGCCTATTACTACGCTTCCACTTGCTGTTTGTCTAACAATTTTTAAGTTTCCAGTAACTTTTTTTCCTTAACATGTTTCTTGCTGCTTCTTGCCTCGTCACTTGTTCGTCCATGTTTTCATGTAACACCGAATTTTTCTTTTCTTTCCGGCGTCTTCCATGGTTCTTTTGGTTCTCTTTCTATCCTTTTCTTTTGTCTGTCCGCTGCTATTTCAGCATATGTTTAATAAGTTCTCAATTTCTTCTTTCTAGTTTTCTTCCTATTTACTTCCCCGTCTTCTCCACCCGGTTCACTCTCTCTAATTTCACTGCTCGCTTCCTCTCCCTTTTCACTTTCATACTCATTCTGAATTTCCTTTTACCTAATTCTGTTCTTTCTCCCGTTCCTAATTCTTCCAACTTTCCATTTATTGTCCTTAACGGTCATTCCATGGTTACGGGTGCGACATTTAGAAGCAATTTCATAAGACGTTTTAGTGTTTTATTAATCAGTAATGAACGATCAACGAGTTATACAATAATACAAAAATACAACTCAAAATTAGCAATTACATAGTGTAGGTAGAAAAATAGTGCAACATCGGTTATTTGTTTTATGAATTTTTGAATGTGTGGTTTCGGGTCCGACAATTTTCGGAAGTGCCTTTTGAGGGCATTTACAAATACTTAAAACTCTGCGAAAGTAAACCAAAAAATTATCAATAAAAATACGAAGGGACAGAAGTATAAACAAAAGGTAAATATACTGATGTTATTGTTAAAAAGTCTTATACATTTATTTTAAAAATTAAACATTTAGCAGGTTACGAGTGCTACATGTTTGGTTTCGGGTGCGACAGCGTGTGATTATTTGCACTTCTAACCATCATGAAACCTACATTTAACACATTTTAATATTCAATAATAACTTTTTAATAAAAATCATTTAGTGTTAGAATAATTAATATAAAACAAATCTTAAAGAATATTGCGTACATTTTTAAATTTATGCACTTTCGAAGACATTAATATTTCTGGGAAATTTATAATATAATAAATCCTTTTTTTCTGTATTATTACGGTAGGTTTGGGCAATATTTCTTTGATTTGTTCCAATGTTACATATGAAACGTCTTTCTCGTTAGTTTGAAATAGATTTTGCTCTTTTGTGAGCAAGCATTAAGGCACATCACTTTGACCTCCCCATCTTCTTCAGCTACTTCGCTCAACGCCACTGCTGCATACCTGTACATCATTTTCTTTCTCTCTGATGGAAATTCCACAAGGAGTTACGAATTTTCCTTAACGAGTTGTGTATTTACCTCAGTTGGGTCTTGGTCACGTCGCTCATCACCTTCAGAATCTGTATCTGAAGAGTAAACATCATTATATCTCAGCTTAGGTAGGGATGAGATAGAGGCTGATGGTGTATTCAACTCTGACTTCCTAATCGTGAATTCCTTATATTCTGAATTAGCGGTTCGTCCGTATCTGATTTTGGTGAAATTTGCAGGCTCGAAAAAATGACTCGATTGCAGATTGGGTATGGGTTTGCTACCTTCCCATCTTGACGTCAACATTTCTTCAATCTTCGAAATTTATTCTCCGGGAAGGTATAGAATATGTATTCCAGAAATGCATTTTTTCGCACAATTATAAAACTGTTGAGCTGTGTTCAAGTTTGCACGTCTTGACTTTACCTCTAACCAAACTTTGCGTTTTAATACGCCTCCAATTCCGTCAACTGCACAATTTCCGTGAGACGTGGCAAAAAGAAATCCACGGGGCTTTTATTCCGAAATCTTGTTCCATGTAGCAAATATTCGAAAGAGTATATCTATTTTTAAATTGGGCGGCACATCCATCAGAGGAAATGTATAGGTTTCGCACATTTTTCAATGCTTGTATTATTTCCCGAATAAATTCCCATACTGAGTACTTATTATGAGTCAAGTCATCGCTGATTATCGAAAATGATCTTACAGTGTTCTCTGCTAGCCACGCAACTCCTGTGAAAACTGTTACCTGTTGATGGCTCCAGTATGCTGATTGTATCTCATCCTGGTGTGTAGCGGAATAATTTTCAGCAAAATCTATTTGTAAGACTGCCTCACCCTTGGTTAAGTCTTTTTTTCGGTCTTCGAAATGTTTGCTCTGAACTTTCTTGGCAAAACAGTGAACTTTGAAGGATGGAAGTTGGTTTTGGATTTCAGTTACAGCATCTTCGATAGAACCATCATGTGTCTCGACCTTCGCTCGACCATCTACATCAGTCCATTGCTTCCACGTTATCATTTTACCGAGCTCCTCGCATTCGGGGAAAGCTTCAAATATATTGTTATTACAAACGTTGCATACGCCGGTCATACATTTTTCATTGCCAGGGTCACAGCACATCTTTTCGAGTAGTATGTTTGCAGCCGATGAAAATGTTTTGATGGCCGCATGCACAGCTTGTACCAAGAAGTCGAAATTTGCGTGATAACGACAGACACACACATTGTGAGGCATAGATGAAGACAGCAATACGTATGGTGGGCGAAACTCATATAACTTAGATTTTTTTAAAGCAATATCTGGGTGTTCCGACTTGAATAGTTGGAAAGCTTCTTTTATAGTCATTATTATGTGACGTTTTTGTCGTGGTCCTTTTTTTCCAGTTTTAGGATTTCTCACTGAAATACAATCTCTTTTTCCAGGAGCCTGGCGACTTACATCGTCACGTACATAGAAGGATTTTATTGTTGTCTTTACTTCTTCGGTTATTTTAGTTTCACGAGGCTTGACAGAATCTGTCAGTTTCAAAGTATTTGGGAGTGTTTCAGACAATTTTTGTATCACTGCGGTTCTCTTTGTAGGACTGTAAGGCAAAACTTTCTTCACTTTTGCAAGTGCCTTGCCAAGAAATTGGGGACATTTGTATGCGCGGTCTACTGGCGAGACACTGTCCTCGTACCGTTCTGGTTCTGTACCTGTATTATACTGCTTCTTTTTTTCCCTTAATAGCTCCTGCCTCAATGCATTTTGACGCCTTTTTTGACTTAGAGCCCGCTGATCATTGAGACGCTTCTCTCTGATTCTGCCTGCGTTGCTTGTCTCGAGTTCTTTCCTTTTCCAAGAACTGTTGTCGCTTGCCTGCATCTTCTTTTAGCCGTTTTCGCCATCTTTGTACCTTGTTAAGGGGTGTGCTTTGTCCCATGGTGCCTTCTACTGAAGGCATCGTCTAAAAAAATATAACTAAAGGTAAATATTATGTTTCGTACTTTATCCGTCCATAGTTTGAACAAATCAAGACAAAATGTATATTTTATAACTCAATTACCTTCAAAATTGTACAAATATATTACAGGACTAGATATTAAATAAAATTCTATCAAAAAACTTAAAAGCATGGCCAAAAGATAATGTCGCACCCGAAACCAAAGGTATGTCGCACCCGAAACCGCCAAAAAATATGCCAAAACCAAACAAATGTGAACAAAAACGATGCAAATAGTTTAGTTTTTAAATATATTTAGAAGAAATACAAGCATGACATTTCGAGGTTAGAATTTTCAAAGTTATTAAAACATATCGATGTTTCGGGTTTCGGGTGCGACATGAGTACAGCTAAACTACAACTAAATATATGATAATAACGTAAATATGTTACCTTTTTAAGTAAAACAAACAGAAATGTTGCACATGTAGTAATTTGTTTACTTGTTGTTGCAGGTTTATAATATCACTTTTATTAACAGCTGGAAAATGTTGCCTGATGTAATGCGCAAATTTGACATTTTCCAAGCATACGAGTTACCACGCGGATAAGCAGGATTTTTTTTAGAAAAAATGAGAAATAAATACATGTTTCTTATTTCTTTTAGACAGTATGAATTATGCGGATAATGAAATCGTAAAATAAAATGAAATATTATTCATTAAATTTTTGAGGCCCAAGTTTCACTTTACATGGAATGGCCGTTAACTCTTCCCATATTAATTCGCTATCACTCTTCTCTTGCTCTCTCTGTCTCTCTCTCTCTCATTCTAAAACTCAGCCATTCATTCTTTTGTTTTTCTAATATGTACTGTTTCTGGTATTCCCCACATAGCTCTACTAGGGTAAAAACATCCCTATATATTTGACCAATATTTTTCTTTACCTCTACCACATTTTCCATATTGAAGGATAGTGTCTTACCCGCCCCGCTATATTGCCCTGTTGCCGATTCTACTCGCTCACAGTTTTCTCTGATTCGGCGCAGTATCTTCCTTTCATCCAGATCTTCACTAGTTCCTTGCTGTCTTCTTCTGGCTTCTTTTTTCCTTTGTTCTGCTTCTTCATCCCTTTCTGTCCCTTGCCTCTCTTCCTGCTCTTGTCTTTTTTCTTTCTTGTCATTTCCTTTCTTCCTCGGTTTTCTTCTCCGTGCTTTGTCCTTCTTGTTGTCCTTCTTCTGTTTGACTTTTATCTCTTTCCTCTGTTTGTTTGTCTTCCTCTGTTTTTTTTTTCCTTTTTCTTTTCATTTCTCTTCCTCTTCTTCCTTTTTTTTGTCCGCTGAACATTTCCATGCTTTAATCCTTTTTGCTTCCTGCTCTAATGCTAAGTTGTCTCCTTCTATCTCGCAAATTGACTTGTCTAGATCTTCCTCTTCTGTAACGCCCGTCCTTGCCGTGCAGGAGCTTTTCCTCTTTCGTGGGTCTCCCGTTGGGGGCGACCTCAAAATCGATTGCCTCCTTGGTATGGCCCCGGTCCTCTTTGCTTCCTCTTCTATTCTCATCCACGCTTGTTCCACTTCTAACTCATCCATGCTGCTCTTATTTGCCATGTCGCGATGTTAACTTTTGGATGTCTCCGGCAAGACGCCGCTCACTTTAGTTACCCTCGCTTTTATAAGTAAAAGTGTGTGTCACTACCTTTTCGGCTATTTTCACCCCGTGTGGTCCTCTATTTGTTTTTTTTTTCACGTTTTTCTTAGTTACCCTTACTTTGTTTTATTACGAATCAAAGTGTGGGTAACTGCAATTCTCGTTGTCTTTCCCTTATTTCACCCCGTGTAGGTACCCCATGGTGTTTTTTAGTGTCCGCGCACCCTCTATATTGCCTCTTTCCGTTTTCGTTAGTTACCCTTACTTTGATTTATTTTTATTGTAAATTTGTACTCAGCTACTCTTACTTTTGTTGCGTATTACTGCACTATGCCGCACAGTTACTGTTTCTTTTATACCCAAAAGTGTGGGTCACTACCGTATGGTCTTTTATATTGCCTTTCTTCAGTTACTCTCACTTGTTTACCCACAAACAAAGTGTGGGTAACTGTCTTTCCGGTCTCCTCCGTTTATTTGCACCCCTTACAACCCCCAGGGGTGTTTTTAATGTCCGCGCACCCGTTAAAGTCTCTATTTAGAATTTTCTTCAGTCGCCCTTCATTTCTTCAAAGTGTGGGTACTGCTTTTTAGCTATTGTCTATTTTCTGTTGTTTTGTATTTTGCGCACTCTGTAACTGTTTTTTTCCACAACTTTACCTTTTTGTCCTACTTTTTCGATGTGTATGCGGAATGTTTGTATCGCTTTAACTTTTGTTTTTTAAATGTCTACTGTCTATGTTTTGTTTTGTTTTCCTGCCTGGTCTATCACTAAAGTTTGCTTAAAAACTTGGCATCCGGCCCCCTCCCCGGGCTCCCTGCTTCAGGGCCCTGTTTCCTACTGTTAACCTATTCCCACTTTTTAAACGGCATACATAATCCACGAGAAAGTCCCTACAAATTGCCAAGTCGTCGTCAGTTAATCCTATTCTCCCTTGCGTCTTTACTTATCCTGTTTTCCACAAAATCGTTGTCCTTATTTCGCCAAAAGTCGTCATAAGATCCAAAATATTCCAATAAATCGCCGAGATCCGCTCGAAAATACGTCTTACTTGCTCTAGAGCTAAGACCCAATGTCACAAGTATTAAATATCGAGTATGGAATTGCTCCAGGTAGCATTCTAGGACCATTTTTGTTCGTAATATTCATTAATAATAATAATAATAATAATAATAATAATAGTAATAATAATAATAATAATAATAATAATAATAATAATAATAATAATAATAATAATAATAATAATAATAATAATAATAATATTAAAGTGCCTTTTATTTAGGTTATAAAAATAATTACAATACATAATTTTGAAACCGGGTGGCGAGATCTAGCATAGCTATTCTATCTAACTACCCCTAATATTTTAAATAATAAATAGAGCGACAGTAGACGTAGATAATTAACATGTCCAAAGCCCAACATAAATTGGAATGATTTAAATAATAGGGTTAGTATATTGAAGTACATAATAGTAGAGAGGAGAAGCATATAAATACAATATTACTATGAGGATAAAATTAGCTTAAAAACTATATAAATATTTAAAAATGTAATACAACATGCAGAAGATTGACCCCAGTGCGTTTAGAAAGGACATATTTTTAAAAATAATTCTTAAAAGTAGTAACTGACGAGCAACACCTAATGTACTCGGGTAAAGTGTTGTTCACAGAGGCCGGCCACGCCATCGCCAGGCTGTTGCTCATTTATAAAATCTGAAAATACTGCAAAACTGGGGCATAAGGAACGAATATTAAAATAATATAGGTTAATATTATCGCGTGTTGATTGTTCACGTTGCATAATTATTTTTATAGTGTTATATTTTCCCATTTAGGCTCCGCGAGAAACACTAACAATAAAAAATAAAAACTACTGCGGTAACTTGTAACATCATTCAGATAAAATCAAGAGAGAATCAAAAGTTTTGTAGGCAAGTAAAAAATCAACGAATCAAGAGTAATTTACCTACACTGCTTCAATTTAGTCCCTAACAATACGCAGTTAGTATAACGTTAAAAATAATAATATTTATCTCAGCAAGAACCACTTTCTATATGTATTGAAGCACTGTTAGATTAGGTTAATAAATAAACGAAAAAGAAATAAATAAATAAGCGAGTACTTTCATAGGCAAAATGTACTTTCACGGGCAAAATGTACTTTCGTGGGAAAAGGTACATTTGCCAAGCAAGCACTTCCTATAGTACAGGATAAAAAATTTATAAGAATAAAAAAGTGGAATTTAGTAGTATAACGACGATAAAGTCGTAAGCAAGCAAAGACAAATATACAAATACATCAAATTATTTAATATCCTTTAGAGCACTAATAAATTTCTTATTCCCAGACCGATTTACAGTGTAGATAGACTTTGTCACCAGAGGACCAGCCTTTATTCTTTCCAAACTTTTTTGCGACAGATAATAGTTCATAGCGAGTGTGTGTTAGGTCTTCGTAAATAACATAGGATGAATCTTTAAGTTTATTTTTGGAAAAAATACCTCATTTCGCTTCAGATTTCTGACAAACTTTACAATCACACTACGCACCGATTCATCAGAGTCCTTTCCAACCCAAAATGCGCAATCGATCTCCTTTGGAGAACAAGAAATATTAAGTTTGTCTTCAATAAAGGCAGAAATAACCTTGGATAAATCTTCATTCTCGGCTTCATCAATACCACAAAATCTTAAATTGTTACGTAGGGAACGCTGATAAAGGGCATCAATTTGATCTTCCATGTCTGAAATGGCTTTTGTGTGGCTGCTTACAGTCTGATTGATAGTATTTAACGTTGAAAGCACGTCGACCAGTTTTTTTTTCTCAATATTTACCCACTTATTATCAAATTTCTGCTCTGTTTGGGATGAAAAGTTAGTACAGACCTTATTGATTAGCTTCTCAATGTCATCTTCGGTTTTATTGGATCTTGGAGGAGCTATTTTAAAAGTGAAAGCAGAAAGATGGACCACTACTAAATCGACCCGATAGGACCAGGATCAGAAAGTACTTTTGGGGTATTAACTAATACTTGAATAAATCTCACCCTGCTACGGAGAGGGCTGTTGTGACCCTGCACACTGGCCGCGGATGCAATACCACACCGATTGACACAATAACAGACTCTTTTTGCTTAAAAATTACAATTATTAGACAAGGTTTCACGTGGAGCGCATTTAGTACGTCTACTCTCTACACATGTTCACACAAAAAAAAACATGGCATGACTTGATAATGACTTGTATTCTGAAGTAGATCAACCTTTTCAGACAATAATTAATTATGCAGATGACACAAACTTAATTGGATAGTACAGGCTCTAGTCTAAACCTTACCTCCACTTACTGCATTACTTTTCCATAGGGAGCTGATTCGTTTGTTATCCAATGCACGGTCTCATGCAGCCGCGACTTCATAAAGGAAAGACTTTGATTTCACTAAACAGTTTAAACATTTATTATTATTACTTTAAATTATCGATATTTTTCACACTATTGGTTATCACTCTGGTACTTGACACAATTCGTAGTTTACTGGTGTTACGAGATATTATTACTTTGCATTCATTGCTACTGGTTGGTTATCTTGTAAAATGAAGTATAAGATTATGTCCAAAGAAACATTGGGATTTCACCCACACAAGGTACACTTAATTTGTGTCACTTTTTAAGACGTTAATAGGACTAGGCCTCAAGAAATAAAGGGAGAACTTTTCCCACACTAATACACTAAATTTGTGTTATTCATTAAGACATTTAGAGCACTAGGCCACGAAGAAATAAAGGGAGAACATTTCCCACACTAATACTGAGCTCGCTGGACTTTGTCCACAAGACTTTCGCTTTTCTGTGCCGCATCAAGGGATGCGACACACCTTTCTTTGTGATAGTACTTGAAGAAGTGAGCTGTTTCAACTCGGGCGCTAGACTTTACTGAGAGAAGAACCTCCCGTCGCGGGGAGTTGTCAAGCTACCCAACCCATCGCCGGCCACTTAGATTTCACGCTTACGAGCCATATCCAGGCAGCCATATTTCAGGGAGGCTTTCTTCAGCACTGTTTTTGAAAGTTTGGGAATTATTGGGTAAAGTATACAGTGGTTGGCACACTGAGATATAACGAGTAGAGAATTACACATATTAAAACGTAAAATCTTTATTTTATTCTATAAACTTTGAAATAATAGGTATGTAACAGGTTTGTTTTTTAAGAAAACGAAATAATTTGGGCGCAATTATTCAGGAAGATAGTATAAAATGATAAACAGTCGAGAAAAAGCACAAAATGCAGTGGTTGGCACCCGAAATTTAGTCATTGACACTGCATGCAGGGTGCAGCGGTTGGCATATGCATTTTATAGAAAGTGATGTTGAACTCAGGTACCTACCTATTCAGGTTATAATAAAAAATTTCAAATAAAACATTTTTATTTATTTAAGTAATATCTAAAAACGTACAATTATATAATAGCTGTAAAGTAATACTCATTTTTTACTACATTTAGTACAGGTAAACTTGGAAAAATTGACCACTTTACCGCACTTAAAATGAAAGGTACGTATACATGTAGAACATTTAATGCCATTCCTATTCTTAGTTATATTCTTTGTGCACAAGAAACAAATCCCAGTCACTAATTCATTTTGGGAATTTGCAGTTGCAGTAGGTATAGGTATATTTTTGGCTGGAAATTCAAAGTCAGTACCAGAAGGTAAGCTTTTTTTAGCAAACAAGTGAGTGTCGAAACAGTTAGGTGTATTTTCAGAAGGTCAATTTAAATTCGTAACAAACCTTTCAATAGGTGAGTTTTGTCAACTGGAATTAGCGTATTAGATGCCGGTAAGTTTTCAGTTATTAAGCAAGGCTCAGATGCACTAGCAGGTAAGTGTTTGTTCTGTAAGACGAACTGGTTAATAGGCGATGCTCCATTTTGATCCAGCAATTTAATTTCTGTAGTTGAAGCGTATGTATTCTCAGTAGTTAAATCAAATTCAATAAAAGTTAGTATCACTTAGTCTAGTTTCAATTATATCTCCAGATAAGCCAGACATATTATTGCTTTCGGCTTTTTCTCTATGTGAATTTAGTGCAGCGGAATTCTCAGAATTTCTCTTTATATCTGTGTATTGTTATGTCCTCTAAAATATTTATTTTTTTGGGACCTGCCTTTTTTATTTTGTTTGTTTTAATTCTTTTTTCTTTTGTAGTCTGGCTTATTTTCTCTTTATTTTACCTTCTTCAATTTTTCTTTTCTTAGCTTCCTTCTCTAAGAACTCTTTTTTAAATGTTTTTGATGTAATAACGTAATGTCGTTTCTCTACATTTCTTACATTTTTTCTTACCGGACTTTTTGGCCAATGAAGCAAATTACCTAGACTATTAGAGATTTGATCTCCTTCCACGGTTTCAGCAGAGGTTGTTGCTCTTAAATTTAAATCTGTGTCTTCTTTTTTGTTGTGGAATTTACTTCAATTAGCATTTTATCAAATTTTCTCAGCTCATCCTCTAATTCCATGTCATCTTTAACATATACAAGATCTTTTGTTTCTACGTCTTGATTAAGCGCATTTAAATTTTCAGTCACGGGATTCTCAGTTTCAGACGCATCGATAATATCAACTGGTAAGTCTAAGATATTAATTATGTCGTTGGATCTGTCTTCTTTCTCGAATTCCACATTAGAAATAAAAAAGGTCCACAGTTTGCTTAATATTTCATTAGCTTCAGTTATTTCACCTATTTCAAGTTTTCTTGTCTCTTCGGGACCAATAAGTTTTTTAAACGTAGCAAAATCCATATTTTTGTTCATGGAGAAGGTGCTCAGAGTTGCTAGATTTTCAGATTTTCTTGTACTTCCTCCTGCTAAACATTTACTATAATCCACGGCTGATGGGTTCCAGAGGTGCAAGCCGCATGCTCGAAAGCCATTTATTACACTTCTTGTTTTTAGATACCTTTTAACAACGTCTTGTAAAAGTGGAGCAAAATTAACTTTGGTAAATTGCATATTTGGGTGTTGCCTTTTCCAGTCTGAAATAGCCTTTAACCAGCCCGTCTTAAGAGGTTTAAATGCCGCCACATCTGCGGGTTGAAGAACTCGTGTGGCATTAGGATAGAGGCAGATTAGTACTATCTGAAGCCTACTACAGAATTCACTTAACTGAAAGGTTAGGTGAGTGGTGTGGCCGTCCACACAAAGAATAACAGGTTTTATTATTCGATTTTCTTCTAAGTATGGATTAAATACATTGCCAATGTATTCATAAAAAAGCTCTGACTTCATCCAGCCATTATCCGAATTACCTATTCCCCAATGATCAGGCACGGTATCAACGATGTCCTTAGGAACATTTTTCTTATATGGGAAGATTATCATTGAAGGCGTGACTGCCCCATCTGCCGAAAATGTAAACATTACTGTCAAGGTTGAGTTAGCTTGGGCATGATCGACTTCGTATACTGTTCTAGATCCTTTGGGAGCTAAAACCTTTTTGTTTTTAGGACAGAGCGGAAAATTTGTTTCATCGCCGGTAAATATGCGAGATGGTTCATTTAAAATTTCTTGTTATCCTTCATCTATTAAATATTTTCCAATTAAATCAAACCATTTTCGGATATCAGATTCGCTAACGGGAGCACTTGCAGATGTTACAGCCTCTGGAGTTCTTAATGCTATTTCGGGATGGCGCTTTAAGAACAGTGCGTACCAACCCTTTCCTGGATAACCATGTTTAAAGGGCGTTTTTCTTTTGCCCGCTAACACAAATTTTTGTACAGCATCCTTAATGTCCTCTACTCGTCGGGGAAATCCATTTTTGTGACACTTTATAATCCAACTGAAAAATTTTTAACTATAACAAAAATAATATTATTACTAATTTAATTTTACCTCACTATTGTTGCTTCCTCTTTCTTAGTAAGGTATGTTCCCGGTCCGAATCCTGGGGATTTAAATTTTTCGCTTAAACGGTACTGGATAGTCGACCTAGCTAAATTATATTTTTTCGCAGCAATGTTTTTCGGCATTCCATTTTTAACCGCCTCTAGTGCTTTTTTAATCCTGCATTCCTTCTGTCTCTCATCCCCGCTATTCTCCCCTTCAAAATTATCTCCTTCAGCTTGTGGCTACTCATTCATGATCCTATAATATAAGTAGTAGAAGTATTGTGTACCTATTAGGAAAAAGAAAGTATTGGATAACGCATTATGCAAAGTATTTTCCAATGAAAAACATGAGCCATTTTCATCTGGGCAAAAAAGTGTCTGAGAAAATAAGTTTTCATGTCATGACCCTACGTACAACAGAAGGCAAAAGTGATAAAATTTAAGGATGCGAACCATTGTATAATTGATCAAAATATATTCGATTCAGTCCTTGGCACCCTAGTGCCAAGCATTGGATTTGTCTTTATTTGGGCTACAATAGTTGGCACCTTGAAATTTTTAAGGTTAGGTCAAACTTTTCTTTACTTTATTGTAAAAAAAACATTGGAAATAAGGGTTAGTTTTATCAAAATTATGTAACGACGCACTTACCAGTTTATATTAAGTAATTGTAAATACCTACCGAAGTCGTAGATGACCAGCTTTTACCAAAATGTGCAATCAAAACCGACACGTTTGCAAGGTTAACTTTAACCGGTTCGCAACGAATTAGAAATTACAGCCAACCACTGTACCATTTCATAATCGGTAATATAGGAGACTGTAAAATGCGAATACAACTAGATAAGCGGGATATTCAAATATCAAAAATATTAAAAATGGATTTAAATAACAGTGCCAACGATTGTGTATTTTACCCTTGATATTGTGCGATTTTATTTCTTTCCTGAATATTCTTTTATAGAAAAAGAAACGTTGCTGTATGCCTTTGAGGATGGTTTTTTGAGTTCCTGTAAGTAGTAAAACGCCATTTTGTAAATACCTTATGCTAAGAATTTGTTTCATCTCTTTTAGTCTGAAATTATTAATTATTATGGTTGGAAAAGTATTTTTATTGGCTTTTAATGGCACTTTAGAAGTCCAGTATGGATTTGTATTTTTTATGGTTCCCTCAACTGGAGGTAAGTGTACAGGGTCTTCCAACGAGGACTGAACAGGGGCTCATTTTTGAGCTTCCTTGTATTTAAAGAAAAATCTAAAATAGCCAATCGATGTACTTTTTCCTGCAGAATTCAAAAATGAAACCAAAAATTTATTTGAACCAGAAACAAAAGAGTTACGCTATGGATAAGGTGTTTTTTAAATGGAACATAGCTTTTTTTATACGATTTTCGGAACGAGTGATTTTTTTTATGTCCGTTCTGATTAAAATATTTAATATTGTGACAGCTATTTTTATTAAATTTTAATGTTTTATCCAGTATAATTTAACTTCAACCTGTTTGAAACATACACTAGGTAATAAAGGTAAAATCACCTTGAAATCCTTCAAAGTCAAAAAATTTGACAAATTTACTATAATATTGCCGAAATGAAATATTCATTAGATGAGAGATTGCAGATTGTTATCTTGTTCTACAAATGCCAAGAAAATGCAAGAGAAGCAAGGAGAAGATTTATTGCAATCTGGCATCTAATGAATATTTCATTTCGGCAATATTATAGTAAATTTGTCAAATTTTTTGACTTTGAAGGATTTCAAGGTGATTTTACCTTTATTACCTAGTGTACGTTTCAAACAGGTTGAGGTTAAATTATACTGGATAAAACATTAAAATTTAATGAAAATAGCTGTCACAATATTAAATATTTTAATCAGAACGGACATAAAAAAAATCACTCGTTCCGAAAATCGCATAAAAAAAGCTATGTTCCATTTAAAAAACAGCTTATCCATAGCGTAACTCTTTTGTTTCTGGTTCAAATAAATTTTTGGTTTCATTTTTGAATTCCGCAGGAAAAAGTACATCGATTGGCTATTTTAGATTTTTCTTTAAATACAAGGAAGCTCAAAAATGAGGCCCTGTTCAGTCCTCGTTGGAAGACCCTGTACATTATCCGAGCACACCGTTCCATAGCTTTTATCGTGTGACATTATAGGGTATAAATTCATTTTAGGGTTCTCCTTCGGGATAACACACCTTTGAATTCACCACCCTCGAGATGAGTCCACTGTTAGGATTCACATTCGGTATAATACACCGTTAGGATTCACCGTTGGAATTCAACCCCATTTAGACCATCTTAAGATCACCCTTTAGATTCGCCATATGTACTACAAGTAGGGTGAAGTCTTTATGAAGCAGCAAGGTGGTGCGTTGGTGTCAGTTAGATCAAGAACAACAGTCAAGGCCAGTTTGTTCCATTTGTATTTATAATTATTTAAACATTTAATTTCACAATTTTATCTGGTAATCATAGTAAAATTTCTTTCATTAATTATGTAATGGCAAATTGGTTGCGATCATAATTTACTATTTTGGCTAAAATAAAGTGCGCCCTATCGACTAGCGGTTAGTATTTATTATACTTAAAGTTTCTATCAAGTGGTACGAACCAATTCAGCTGTGGTTATGTTAAAAAAGGTAAGTAGTAATGTACAAAATTTGTAAAATGTGGGTCAAATTATTATTAATGAAATAAAAGTTTATTTGTGTGGGACCCAGATCTTTTTGTTTGCGATATTCAGGTGCACTAGTGATGATTTCTGCAGCGGTTTCTGTCTTTGCCAGAAACTACACCTTCAAAAAAGGCAGTGGCGCTCATAATTAAAACATCATAAGTTATTTACCACAGAACAAGCAAGTAGTAGCCATGGCCGGATCAACGGAACTCAATCTCACCGAATGCTAGCTAGGGCTTATAATATTACCCAGGTAATATTGTAATATGGCGTAAGATGGCGAACTTAAGGGACTGTGGTGGATTTTAATGATTTTTAAGCATTTATCTCATTGTTTATTAGTAGGGGGGGGGGGCGAAATTATTTAATAATAAAGGGTTTTTCAATAGTAACGCTCGATCTTCGAAATGTAATAAAACAAATTGTGTAAGTGAAACTGAGATGTTTTTATTTTTATTTTAAAGCATATGTGAGCACATTATGTTTTAAAAATTATATCAGCCAAATGCCCGCCGTGACTTCGCCTGGTGACTTGAATCCTGGAGACCAAATTTTCGATGACTTTATCGCATAGAAGTGGCTCAATTTCACCAATGACTCGCCTGATGTTGGCCTTTAGGGCGGCAACCGTCTGTGGTTTGTCGGCATAGACTCGAGTTTTCACAAAGTCCCAGAGGAAAAAATCCAGTGGCGTTAAATCGCACGATCTGGGCGGCCAGTTGACGTCGCCACCTCGCGATATAACGGAACCGTCGAGCTTCTCATGCGATAATGTCAGTGTCTCGTGTGCAGTATGGCACGTAGCACCGTCTTGTTGAAACCATGTGTTGGTAAGATCCATACCATCCACTCTGGGCCAAAAAAAATCTGTTATCATCGTCTTATACCGCTCACCGTTGACAGTAAGCGCGGCTTCTTCTGCGTTTTCGAAAAAATATGGACCGATGATTCCGCCGGACCACAGTGCACACCAAACAGACTTTTTCGGAATGGAGTGAGACCTGATGAATCTCCCGTGGATTTTCGTCACTCCAGATTCGGCAATTCTGCTTGTTAACGAAGCCACTTAACCAGAAATGAGATTGGACGGAGTGCACGGAACGTTTGCCGAATAGAGCACTGCTTTTGACAATAAGTTTTAACCATTTCGACGCCTTGTTGAATCGTGTAGCGTTCCATAATGAAATGTAAAGACTAACTGAATACGCCTGCCAAAGATACCACCTGTCCGCCTATCGAGTTCGTCATGCGCTGTTGTCAAACATCGAGCGTTACTATTGAAAAACCCTTTATAACTAACTAATATGTTTTTTTTTGTTTTAAATAAGCATACCTTTAAAAACATACTTATTTAAGAAAATGTCACATTCGTCATCTTACCATCGACTGCTGCTAAGATGACGAAGTTAGGTGAGTAAGTTGACGAAAAGTTCAAGAAACTAAAAAAAATAATAAACTAGAATAAAAAAGTGTTATCCAAAAACACGAACACACATTGAAGTAACGAACATTTATTAAATTATTATAATAAAAAACGTGGTACTATTAATAAGAGCAGAAGTCGCAAATCAAATTTTTTTTCTTTGCTTCCTGTAGACTTAATGGGGTACAGTCAGAGTGCGCCCATAATTTGCACCTAAAACACTGAAACCACATTTCATCGTTGCCTATATCCCCACAGATTAGTCATTTTTTTTAATCTTCCTCAAATTCTAATTCTATATCGTTATCAGTATCCATGTAGGGAATTTCAATTGAGTCAAACGAATCCGATGATTCGTCAAATTTTACTTGCCGTTTTATTTTGTCATACTTTTCAATGTTATCTTTTTGTTGAACTTTTTTGGTTTTGCTATCTTTATTTATTTTTTGCTTCTGTAGCCCCTTCATTTGTTTCTTCTTTTCTTTTTCTAATTTTTCAAATTCCTTTTGTTTCAGAGCGTCTTTTACTGGTGTGCTTGAAATAATTAGGGAGGGCAACTTTTTTCTAGCTCGTCTGGGTTTTAAATTTTTTTAAAGGTAACATTGGAAGTCCGAAATGGTATCGATTTTTGAGGTGCCTTGTTTAGGATCTTCTTTATTAGGTGTTGGGGGAAGTTGTGAGTGAGGCTTTAGCGATAATGGCTGGGATCGTCTTGTAACTCCTCTGTAGTTAGTGTGATCGGTTTATTAATGTCTGCGGTGGATGGAGCCATTTCAAATTCATTTTCGACACGCTCCACTGGCGGTAACTCTCGTAACTGTGGTGGAGGCATTTCTGAATTTGGAGTTAGTTGAACTCCATCGCTGTCGGTGGTCTTTGCAGCCTCAAAGTCAACATCGGTAAAAATTTGTGAATCAAAATGTTCTATTCCAGTGGCTTTTAAACCACTTATTGCATTAGCTACTGTAGCCACTTTTAGGTAGGGTTTTCCAAAAAGTGAGGCAATGTCATGAGAGTGATAACTCTTCTGGGATTGCTAGCCAAAAAATCTTCACATACCCTACTTTAGGCCGTTTTTAAGGGTCCATACAGCGACACATCAAGCGGTTGCATTCTATGGCTAGTGTGTGGTGGAAACCCTAGTAAAATAATTTTATTCTGGCGACACAGATTGACTGCTTCTAAAGTAACATGGCTTGCATGATTATCCATTAAGAGTAAAATGGGATTATCATTACTTGGTCTAGCATACTGAATAAAATATTCAAGATATTTTATAAAGTTTTCAGAGGTCATCCAACCGTTCTCATGTGCCACACCAACGCATCCTGGAGGTGTGAGGTTCATAAATGCTGGTTGCATTCTCACACGGGGGAAAATTAAAAAAGGTGGAATAAATGTTCCACTAGCATTCATACAGCAAACTGCTGTAACATTGGTACCTCTTTCAGCCGAGGAAATTTTGACTACCCTGCGCTTCCCTCTAGGAGTTATTACTGTTGGATTCTTTGTCGCAACAGTTGAAACCCCTGTTTCATCCACATTGAAAATCTGATGGGGTTTGAAAGAATAGGTTTGTTTTAGTTCTCGCAGCACGTCATAAAATGCACCTATGTTTTGCTTGTTAAAGGCCATAAGTCTCGCGATAGACGTAGCCTCCGGACTTCTAAGGGATAAGTTAAATTTGTTCATAAACCACTCCACAAAATGTTGATTAAACCTATGTGTAATTTGATTTCTTTCGGCATAATCAAAAATTACTCTACTAAACTGTTTTTTGTCAAACCAAATGCTCTTTTATCAATATCTAGAATATAATGATATAAATTTTCCAATTGTTCTTCAAAAAAAAAGTTAATTTAAAACGCCCAGCCTTGGAGGGAAAAATCTAAAAAAAAACAACAAACCGTTAGGTTAGAAAAATGAAGAAACCCCTAGTATAATAACCTTATTTGAGCGTTTATTTAAGTATCTTCTTAATGTTGCTTCTGGAACGTTATATTTCTTAGCGCTTGAGTTAACACTTATTTTATTTTCTTGAACATCTTTCATCGCTTCTCTCATATTTTCCTGATTCCAGGATTGCCTAGTTGTTTTTCTTATATATTTTTTACCCATGTTTAGTCTACAGCAAAAGAGAAAATGTTACAAAAATTAATTTAAGCTTAATAAGAAAATGCGATAACAAAAGCCAAACAACAAACCTCAAAAATGAAAGAACGATTTTTATTAATGTTATAATGAACTCATTTGACGAATCAAATGTATAGATCTTGTCCATTTGGATATTTCCACATATTGAGGGGAGTTGTGCCATGCTTGCGAGTACACCAGGCCGGGAGGACGTCTGCAGGGTGTCCTGGAGCACAGCCATGTCAATGTGTCGAGATGTGTGTGATAACTGACAGTGGTGTTCCATCCTTCATTTAACTGTTTATGTTGTTGAATCATACGTACAATGCATCTCCAGCCAAGTGACTTGGTTAAGTCATTGTGAGCATCATTTTGTCGCTCATATCTAGAGATCTGAGCTTCCACTTTTTCTTTTTTACCAATAATATGTGTATGTTTCAGCAGCTGTTGATATCTATGTCTACCTGTGGCTTCCAACGCTCGAATAGCTTGAATGAGCTCCGTTACGCTAGTGACAGATTTCTTGACCTGTGATTGTAACCAATCTATCATAGTTCCACACATGGCTCCTGTTGCTGGATTGCTACTTAGATGATTAAGGGCATCACGATGGGTCTCACAAGGGGGACAGAACAACTGTAAACCACGTGTAGGGAGGTCGACCCTTGATGACTGTATATACCAAAATCTTTGGGTGTTATCATCCCAATTGTGCTTTATTATTGTGCCGTGAGAGCATAAACGTATTTCATCCTCAGAAATCTCGCAAATGCAGGCTAATGTGGGATCAATAGTGTCAGGTGTCAGGGCATAATGACCCTTCTTGTATATTATAAGAGTGGCCAAATTGGGAAGACTGAGTTTGTTTAAACCATCTATCCATTCATGGTAATGATATTGTATAGCACACTTGTCTAATGTGCAGTAGAGAGGACCCTTGTCTACTTGTCCTGCAGGATCGTTCATATAATATAGAGGTGCGCCCACTATATTTGGATTGGCATGGAAAGCACCTGTGTATAGCTCACCTTCCTCATCATTAATGGTGTAAAGGTGGCAATCCGTCAGATCAAAATAATAAGTTAACAGTGTTAATATTAGAAAGTTTGTGTGACTATATATGGTAGGATTAATTAAGTGATTGTAAGTGTGTACAGTTGCTTGTACTGTTGCTGGTGCTATCGCGGTGGGAAGACACAGTTTGAGCATCACAGATGAGGAAGTCAAATTGCATAATCGAATGGCTTGCACTACAGTGTCTTCTGGCAACACTATTTGAGGAATAAACTTAGACCACTCGTTATCATACTGTGATTTTAGCCAATCATTGATTTCAAGGTGATGTGCAGTCATTGATGGGGGTGGTAGATCAAGGCAGTTTTCCGTGAATAACCTAAGACATACAGCTCTACGGTAGGCGTTGACTGTATCCTCAGGTGTTAAAAAAGAGTAATTCACAATAAGATGGTCCAGGCCATGTGACATAGCTTTAACAAAGGCATCTATAAGCAATGTTCGCAGCACCATATAATTGATTTTAGGTTGGAAATCCAGACAACTTTCTGTATATAACGCCAAATCCTTAAGTAAACCACACTTGGCTATGGTATCAAGAAGCACATCATATACTGATTTCTCCTTTGACGATATTATAATCTGCTCCCAAATTAAGTGATTATTCCTACGATATCTGTCATCCATCAATATATTGTCACCAAAATTGCTTTTCACTCGTTCCCGGGTCACCCCTTCCTACGCACCGTTCGACGCATGTCGATACGTCAGCCCGGCGGTAGGGCTGGAAGTGGTCGACCTCGAGGAGTGAACAGCCGTAGGACGGCAGTTATTACCTCGACGCAAGCGAGTCTACGACATCCCGAGCCATTTTCCTCCGGCCACGCGCTTTTAGACAGTATACAGGTAGGCCTAATTTTGAATTATTTTAGAAATGTGTAAAATATAAATTATTTCTTTTTAAATTAATAAATATAGCTGCATAATTAATAATGAAGCCAGGGTTTTAGTATTTTAGTTAAGATCCCGTGACAATTTTGGTGGAGGCGCCGTGTTTCGGCCAGAACGGCCCTGTTTTCTGAATAATTGCCTTTTTGGTTTCGTTACTAATTTTTGCAAAATTCGCAAACTACTTATAGGTATCGATTTTATATTTTGTTTTACAGGGAAAAATGTATTTTTGAAATAGATACAAAATTATTAAAATGATATTTGCTGGTAAAAATTCTTAAAAAGGTCATGATCAAGGTTATCGTTTTTTATTTTTTGCGGATTGACCAAATGTTTTTTTACGTACATTCCGTGTGAAGTGAACAATCTTTCATGCTTTTAACGATATTATTTTATAGTTGAAATTTATTTAGAGCGTTTTTAAACAAATATTTTATTGGCTTATGTTACATTTAGGTTCGTTTTCGTTGGAAAAACTTAGTTTATTTTCAAATGATTTTTAATTTCACGGTTTCTGTAAAATACGTATTGAATTTTTTTTTAATTATTGGGTTTTTTTTTAGTAACTAATGCCGGTAGAAAACTTGTTTAAAATTTGTTTTTAACTTTATTGAGTGGTTTTTATTTAACAAATATCTTCTGCCTTTTTGGGTTTGAATTCTAAAAATAAGCAAAATTAAAATTATGCCAGTTATACAGTATGAAAATTGCTACGTATTTTTTTTTACTAGTTTGGAAAAAGACTTAAAAATAAATTTTGGATCGCGGTTTTAATATTTAAGGATGCGTTATTTTTTAAAATGTGCACTTTTCTTACTACATGGAAAAATTAATGGTGTTAAGAAGTCATTCTAAGAAGGTAGGAAATAAAAATAAAGTAACCGAAAGTGAAAATAAAGCGGAAAATAAGGGAATAAGTAGTACTAAAGAAAACGACAAAGTTGTTGAAACGTCATCAACCCCTAAAAGTAAAGAAAGTGTTAGAAGGTCATTAGTATTTAATAACTCGCCGGAAAGCATACAGTCGTCAATTTCAGCGGAAAATAGCAGTAGCAATAGCTCCAGTTCTCAAAATTTTTCAAACGATTCACTAACTTTATTGCCAAGTAACGACAAGATAACATCAAAATCTAATAAAAATATTTTTTCAAAAATGCCGAACACCTTGAATTGCACGTTAGGAAATCTAATAAATCCAGTCAGAACACCGGCAGTTCCACAATTTGTAGCGCCGCGTTCGTATAATCCGGATTGCGATAATTTAAGTATATTTTTGGAAGACTATGAAAAAACAGCTTTAATTAATAACTGGGATGACAACCTTAAGCTGTGTTATTTTTCGTCGTATTTATTGGGTCAAGCTCAAACATGGTTGCAAATTTATGCAATACGAAACCCAGGTTCCGATTGGAAAGCAACGGTAGAAGACCTGAAAAAAGAATTTTCGTTTAGCACGTATGTAAACGAAACAAAACTAAAATTACGTTATAGAAGACAGCAGCCAGGTGAAAACGTAATGAATTATCTACGGGAAATGGTGTACTTATGCGACAAAGTAGATCCAAAAATGAAGGACGAAATTAGAAGGGAACATTTTGAACAAGGTCTACTACCCACATACGCCTACCAAATCAAGCTTAGGCAGCCAAAAAATTTTGCAGAAGTACAAGACCTCGTTAAAACCATAAACGACGCTGAAAAAGAAATAAGCCATGCTTCGGAAATTTTCGCACAGCTGTCAATGTCAGAAAAAGTAACAGGGTCGAGTCAGCAGGTTCAGCCAGAAAAAACGGGATCGAATTTAATGGAGGAAATTACACAAGTTGTGAGAGAAGAAATTGGAAAAGCGATGCTAAATAAAAATCTAGACAGAAGAGAAACCCGAAATTTTAAAAACTGGCAACCACGTACTACCGACAGTCGGCCAGTATGTTTTCAGTGTGGAAAACCAGGTCACAAGGCAAGAGTTTGTTTCAGCAACCCGCAGAACAGAAATAACCCAAACTACAGGGGTCAACGAAATTTAGAAAACCAAAGACCAAGATTGACGCCAAATCAACATGGTCGAGAACAAAATGGCCGCCGTCCAGAGCAGCAAACTAGTAGATATCAAAATTGGCAACAACAACAGCAGTCGGAAAACTCCAACGGACAGTGTTAACACACATAAGCACTGTCCAGAAACAGAAAGAAAATCAGAATCAGCAAGAAGCAGCAACAGATGTTCTCTCCGTAAAAGGAAGTTTAAATAATGTAAATATTAAGGTTATAATAGACACTGCGTCAGTTAAAAATATTGTAGATAGTAAATATGTAAATAAAAATGAAATAAAGCCCGGCACAGGCATAACTTTTATTAAAGTAGCGAATAGTTCGCTGGTAAAAATTATTGGTTACGCAGAAATAAATGTTTGTTTTATTGGTTGTACCTTTTCCTTGGAAGCATTAGTTATAGAAAATCTACCCCAACCCGTTTTATTAGGATTAGAATTTCTTAAGGCCCACGAAGCTATGATAAATTTAAAAGCGAACGAAATTAGTTTGAAAACGGATGAAAATGAAGTAGTTACCTTGGCAATGAATTTAGGAGATTGTTACGGTTTGTTTTGTCATACGAAATTAAAGTATTATTATTATAGCAGTTGCAACAATTAGTTGAGTTTTAAGACTTCGACCTACCTTTTTGAATATATTCCCTTATTCCTTGAACGTTTTATTTTGATTTGTTTTCCATTTAGTCAAAATCTTTCCTAACCTCGAATTTAATTTTTACAAATTTTCCGTCACTAGTCTGTCTTGGATCCAGCCTTGTTTTCCCTCTTTCTGTATAGTTAATCCCTAAGGAAATATATCTGAATTTGGCCCTAAAAACTATAGTTGCCAATAAATATAAATTAGAATTTGTTTACAATGACAAACGTGAAACGTCATTTTTGACATTTGAATCGGCCGTAATTATTTTCTGTCGAGCATGTTGCATACATCTTAGTTTTCTGTCCTGAGCCGCCCTCTGTGACTGTTGTTGGAAAACGTAGAAGCCAGGAACGATGGAATCTGCGTTCTGAGTTCTAGGTCCCTTGATTTTAAAGGGTTCTAATGTTGATCCACGCCTACATGTATTCCTGGTTGACGAAAATCATAAGTTGTTTCCAATAATTGTACAAAGTATAATGAATTGTACAAACTATTAATGAATGTCGGTTTATGGATACGGAAAAATGTATTTGTTGGTTGGTATATTTCCGTTGTTCATTGGTTAAGTTAATTTTTACTGGCAGAATATTGTGCCAATGGGGTGGAAAGGAATACCATCGAATCAAAGCTTTCAGAACTGTACATAATTGGGTACCAAAGTGTACCTCGAAACAACCCTGTGACGTCACTTGTGCAAGAAAATCGATATTGGGTGTGGCACCGGAGCAGAGGTTCCTTTTCAGAAACTGATCGCGTCGTCGACAGTATCGCCATTCTAAAAGTCTTTTGGAAAGACACCCAAAAATTTGGATCTGTGAATGCGGTACAATTAACTTCTTCTACCTTGTTTTGTTATTTGCCCTTTCGGCGTTACGTTGTTGGTCCAGTGAGGCCGTTTTAGTTGATTTTGTAGAAGAAATTCGACATCTCTTCGTCGGTTTTTACGACGACAGCGGACATGTTAATTTAGACCCGACACGAAAACTGCAGGTAAGGTCCTTTTGCCACTATTAAACCCTTAAAAAACACATAATTCCGCGATTAAACTGCTATTTTAATTAATTTTCGTTGATTTCCTTTTGATTCTACTTTTTTTTTGACGTCCACGTTTTTAATTAGTTTTTCTGTAATTAAAGATTTTCTAAATACGAGTAGATCGCTACATTTCGTGGTAAGAAAAATCTGTAAATTATGTACAGATGGGTTTTTTTTTATTAAGAATTAAATGGGTTGATATTTGCCCTTCACGTAGGTCAAATTCTTGCGAGTTTTTTTTAATACGGTTTTTTTTTTCTGTCAGCTATCCGGCATTCCTTTGATAATGTTGGTTAAGACACGGTACAGGGTGACCCAAGGTTAAATTTTATTTTGTTATTTTGCAAGCAAAACCATCGTGAACTAGTTATTGGTTTATGTCCGTGAATTTGAAGTTAATGATGTTTTTTTTATCAACTAATTATGTTAATAATCAATATAAGTTAAAAATCAATAATAGCCAGGTTGTTCAAATTAATATTTTGTGTTTTGGAATATCAGCTGATAGCGTTAGAGACCGGCAATTTAAATGTTTTATATTTTGGCTGTCAGTGGGTCTGTACTTTAGTAATTTGAGCAAATGTTAAAAATTTCTGACAGTCAGTAGTAGTAATTTTCACATTTCTCAGATTTTTTTTTTGGTGTTAACTAGCTTTTAATTAATATTGGGTATGACATTGACAAGGCTGATTCTTAATTATGATATTTGGTTGCAAAATTTCAGGGTGGGTGAAGGATAGTACCGTTAACTACTCACGGTGGCATTCGTTGATTCTTGGGTTACGCTTACAGATACTGTATGGTTATTTTATATTCATAAATATTAAGCTACGTTATCATATTTTGATGTATGTGTTTAGTAGTAGTAATGCGGAAATTATCTTTCTGTTTTGACTGATTGTATTTAACCTTCCAAATTTTATAACATTGTATTTTGCGGTTATAACTTTTCATTCGTGTAATTTGAGTGATTACCTAACTATTTTGGTTATTTTGTTACCTGTGTATAGTTTAATTGTTTAATATTTTTGTATCCGCATTAGTTATGTAAATATAATTAGTTTATAATGAATATTTTGCTGTGTACAGTAGCGCACAATGGCTACGCCCATGTAAATTTTATCTTAACTTTGATTTGTTAATTAATTGGCTTTGATATTGCCTGTTTATTTTTTTTTTTTGACTTGATGTCTCTATTTAATTCAAAATATTTCCTTCGGTTTTACTTTCGTGATACCAATGAATAATTGTTTAAGGCCTTCAGCCACTTAAAGTTTTTTTTTTGTGATATAAATTTAATATTTCGTCGACATTATATTTGCATAGTACCTGAATTTTACCTTGCCTTGACGCATACATTTTCTTTTATCAGGGTCTTTTTACTGGGAGACGACCCCACCACGTCTTTTCTTTCTGCTGGGATACAGCAATCTTTCCGCTTACTGAAAGACATACACCTACAGTCTTTCCTTTTGGCTGGAAGGCAGCAATCTTTTACTGGGGGAACACCGCTACCCCGCAACTTCTTTTGGGCTGGGAGACATCTCCAGTCCTTCATCGTGCTGAGTCAGTTAAGCTGTCTAGGACACGTCAGCATTGACCTAAGACACCATCATCAGGGGACGAACCCCTTCAGGCAACCTTTTATTTTTTTATTATAATGAGTATCACCTGTTACACGATAACCACTTGTTTCAATTTCGGCTCTAACCATGGTTAGCAATCTTTGCTTTTAAAACGGCTTAGTACTTTTCTTTATTTTATTCCCCCTTCAGGGTTTACTACAAATTGTTATAATAATAGTATAATAACAATAATCCCTAATAATTTTATTGTATCAAATTTCACAAATTGACAGAATACACCGATGTGACATTCAAAATTTTTCTCCAACGAATCTGTAATATATTAGTAAATTTGTTTTTAAAGGTAGTGTTTTATTTGCCTCACCAGACAGCGCAGTTTCTTGGATTTTTTTTTTTTTTTTGGATAATTGGGTAACTATATGTGAGTGAGTGAGCTGAAAGCGAGATCCCAATACTATCTAGGAGGGTTTCTGTTTTTCACTCGGCATTAAAAACAGTGGCGCCCTTATTAAACCCCCCCTCTCTCCGGCATTGGAGTTAGGGCATTTTTTTTGGCACGCATGCGCAAGCCTCTCGCATTCAACTCAACTCTTTACGTGAGTTAATTTTGTAAATTCTCAATATTTTTTTTTAAATTTTTTACCGAACTTTGAATTTTTATTTATGAAGGGTAAGTAGAAGTAAAATTCGTCTTCTGTGCGAAAAAGAGCGTGGCAAATTTTGGCGCCCAACGTGGGGCTTTCAAACAAAAAGAAACTGCGTTTGGTGAGACCAGATAGAGCACTTTGGTACTAACATTATCAAAATTTTTTTTTTTTAATTTTCATTTATCGATATTTGCGCTTCTGATATGTTGTCTTACCTCTGATGAGATTTTTTTGCTGATAACGCAATATTTTTTTTTTGCGGCCTACCTATTGTTTTGTTGTAGCCATCAGAACTTCGCTGTTCTGACGGGTTTTCGTTATTCTTTCTGTTAGGACATCGCTGTCCTAACCGGTTTATTTTTTTTTTAAATCTTTTTGGTGAAGTTTAATTAGTGAAAATTATCTGAAAATTTAGTTGTGCAAATTGTTTGCAGTTTACAGTGTCAAGTGCAATCAGTGTTGATATTTTATTGATTTTTCTTTAAATTTATTTTTGTTTGTGTATTATTTGACTCGTAGTAAGTTACGATGGATTACAGTATGAGAGTGCATTACCTTAGAAAGGATATGCTCATTTATGAGTTGCAAGTTCGTGGCATTCCAGCTGATGAAACGAAAACTGTCGAAAGCCTTCGTCCATCTTTACGCCCATTGTTGCAGATGGAGAGAGTTAGTAAGTCTATAAGTCACCCTCCCTATAATATGGATTTTGCTGAAGAAAGAGCTTATGTGGCGACTAACTTGAGGAAGACTAAATTGGCGATTAAGTCCGTTACTGGAGAAAAAGCCAAGACCAAATTTGAACGTCTACAGACACACTTGGTCCATCTTCTCAACCGAATTGATCGTGTACCAGTTAACCAACTGTCGTCAGAGGATGCTGACGCACGAGCAATATTAATTGCAGAAACCTTATCTGCTCTTGACGAGCTAGAGCAAGTATCCAGACGAGATCCCAACTTGAGCGTATTATTGGATGCAGCACGTTCGGGAGGTTCTGATTCTGATGATTCGTCAGAAGAGGAAGTGCCTCGACCAACTCAGCATGGTTCAACCCCGAATAGACAGCCAGTGTCAAACTTCAAGGCACTATGTATAGAAAAATGGGGCCTTAAATTTACAGGAGATCCCAAGAGTATGTCAGTCCATGGATTTTTAGAGAGAGTAACAGAGCTGAGATTGGCTCGTAATGTATCAGAAGGAGAACTGTTTGAGTCTGCCATAAATTTATTTGAAGGCAAGGCATTGAATTGGTTTAGAGCGAACCGTTCCCGGTTTAACAACTGGAGAGAACTAGCTGAACTGCTTTGCAGACACTTTGAACCACCAGATTATCGTGCTCGACTCTTTAAAGAAATGCTCGAGAGGACTCAAGATCCATCAGAAAGCATGCAGGCTCTGTTTCGGCGTTATGGTTCCCTCAGTGAGGATGCAAAGTTGGACATGATAACTAGGAATTTAGCTCCATTTTACACCACTCAGTTACCCATAGTGAACTCATTGGAAGAATTAGAGGAGCAGTGCCTGGTTTTAGAAGCCAAGAAATACCGTGCAGAACATTATGTACCGCCATCTCGGAAGCGACAAGGATTTGTAGAACCTGATTTCGCCTTCGTCTCAGATATGCAAGAAGCCTTACCTCCAACTAAGGTCAATGAAGTGAGACATGTCAACCCCCCTACTACCAGTAGAGGTCCTAGAGAAGTAGTCTGTTGGAATTGTCAACAAACGGGACATTTTAATCGAGATTGTCAAAGCCCTAGAAAAACACACTGTTATCGTTGTGGAACACCTAATGTCACTGTAAGATCTTGCCCAAAATGTGCTAATTCGGGAAACGCTTCCCGGGGGAATCAATAGGTCGTACGATTTCTCCCAATACCAAGCGTGTAACGACCAATGATTTCGATTTTTCATCCAAAATTCTTCTAGATTTCATCATTAGTCACGCACGAGGAGATCAACGTCCATATTTGGAAGTTTCTATCATAGGCACACCTATACGAGGTTTGCTGGATTCTGGTGCCACTCGAACACTTGTTGGCCTTCCTGGATATGAGTTGCTACGGAGTTTGGGACTACAACTTTTAGGCAAAGAAACAAGATATACAGTCGCTAATGGAGAGAGCTGTTCTGCTATTGGTTACATGCAAGTACCGTTTAGTTTAATGGGAAAAACCCGCATGATAGATGTGTTAGTCCTGCCTGCACTGGCTCATACCTTAATTTTGGGAGTCGATTTCTGGAAGAGCATGGGGATCGTACCAGATTTGAATCAGGATGTTTGGCATTTCGCAGATGAAACGAATTCCACTCAAGTACTTAGCATACGGGATGAGAGTACCCTTACTATTGCTCAGCGAATGACTCTTGATAAATTAGTCAAAGAAAAACTTGCTTTAATGGGTACAGGCCTGGGATGTTGTAAGGTGGCTGAACATGTTATTGAAGTGGAGCCAGGTACGAAACCTGTCAAACAAAGATATTACCCGGTGTTTCCATTTAAGCAGAAAATTATTGATGAAGAACTTAAGCAAATGCTGGAGGACGGAGTCATCGAACCGTCGAAGAGTGCTTGGTCCAGTCCGATATGTTTAGTGCGCAAGAAGGATGATTCCTACAGATTTTGTGTAGATTACAGAATTTTGAACAGTTTGAGCAAGAAAGACGCATATCCCTTGCCCTATATTTCTGCCATTTTGGACCGCCTGAGAGATGCAACTTACCTCAGTTCCATCGATATCAAATCCGCATTTTGGACAGTTCCCTTAAGTGAATCTTCGCGTGAATATACTGCATTTACCGTCCCTGGAAGAGGACTATTTCAGTTCCGTCGCATGCCTTTTGGTTTAACCAATTCACCAGCAACTTGGCAGCGCATAGTAGATACCGTCCTTGGAGCAGACCTTCAACCAGCGGTCATGGTATATGTAGATGATATAATTCTTATTTCTCAGGACTTTGATGAACACCTACGTCTGTTGGGCTTAGTTTTCGACCGACTACATGAAGCGGGACTCATAGTTTCACTAGAAAAATGTCAGTTTTGCCTGCCAGAATTGAAGTACTTAGGATATGTTGTGGACCGTCAGGGACTCCGACCAGATCCATTAAAAGTTGAGGCAATTGTAAATATTATACCACCGAAGAATGTCACAGAAATTCGCCGATTTATTGGTACAGCATCTTGGTACCGTCGCTTTGTTCCGAATTTTTCATCCACCATAGCTCCGCTAACTAACTTGACTAAGAAAAATGTCAGATGGTCATGGACAACGGACTGTGATAGAGCCTTTAAAGCGATCAAGGAAGCTTTGGTTACAGCACCGATTCTTACCCGTCCTTTCGTCCTGCAAACCGATGCAAGCGCATATGGCCTTGGTGCAGTTTTAACACAGACTTTTGATGATGGTGAGAAAGTAATATGCTTCCTATCACGTTCACTGACTAAACAAGAAATGAAATATAATTTGGAGTGTGGAGAAATTAAGACATTATTTGGAAGGGGTACACTTCACGGTAGTAACTGACCACCACTCGTTACTATGGCTGCACAGACTAAAAGACCCTCAAGGTCGTTTAGCGCGATCGGCGCTTCGTTTGCAACCCTATGATTTTACCTTAATCCATCGCCCTGGTAAAGAGCACATTGTTGCCGATTTTCTGTCCAGACCCATTCCTGTTTCCGCTGAAGCTATTGACGCCGACGATAGTGATGTTCCGATGTCTTCCACCACTGATGGATGGTATAAAAATATGTTTGTAAGGCTTGAACAACAACCAGACAAATTTCCTGCTTGGCGTGTAGAAAACAACATGTTGTATAAATATGCAAGAACCAATCATCCGGACCTTGGTACTCCATCCAGTTCTTGGAAAATTGTCGTTCCTAAGGATAAAAGGCGCAAGATACTCGCCCGTTGCCATGATATACCTGCTTCAGGTCACGTGGGCGTATTCAAGACCTACTGGAAAGTATGCCAACGCTATTATTGGCCTAAGATGAGGAGTGACGTCACTAGTTATGTGAAAGCTTGTCGAGTTTGTGCCCAGCACAAAGTAGAACAAAAACCTCCTGCAGGATTAATGGGTGATCGTCCTACAATAAATCAACCTTGGCAGTGTATCAGCCTGGATTATATTGGACCGTTTCCTCGTTCGAGGTCAGGTAACTCTTACGTTCTTGTGGTTACCGATTATTTCACCAAATTCTCCGTTTTATTTCCTTCTCGTTCAGCGACAGCTAAATCCCTCACCAAACAGGTTGAAGAAGGTATTGTCCTAATGTTTGGATCACCACAGTTCCTAATGTGTGATAATGGAGTACAAATGAAGTCCAAGGAATTTCAGAACCTATGCCAACGCTATAAAACCAAGCTATTCTACACAGCATCTTATCATCCACAAGCCGATCCGACCGAACGGGTCAACAGAGTCATAAAGACCATGATGCGATCTTACATCAAGAACAATAACCACCGTACCTGGGACGAGAACCTAGCTTCTATAGGCTGTGCTTTGCGAACATCAAGACACGAGACCACTGGCTTTACTCCGCATTTTCTTAATTTTGGGAGAGAACATAAATTGTACGGACAAGACTTTGCAGAAGAGACTGCTAACACCAATGCAGACCTTCAATATTATGTCAGGAAAAGACAAGCCGCCTTTGTGAAATTGTATCGCGAAGTTCAGGATAAAATTAAAACATCTCATGTTAGAAATCAACGTAGATACAACTTACGTAGACGACCCTTTGAGTACGCACCTGGACAAGAGGTTTGGCGTAAGAACAAAAGTCTTTCCGATGCCGCGAACTATTATAGTGCCAAACTGGCTCCGGCTTATGTGGGCCCGTTTATTATTAAGAAGAAAACAGGGTCCTGCACCTACGAACTTCAAGATCGAGCAGGACAAAGTAAAGGTGTTTGGCACGTAAAAGATCTCAAACTGTATAATCCATCGACCGCAAATGAGAGTTCAGATAATGATTAATTTTACCTTTAAATATTTTTCTTTAATGTTACCTTATTCCGTTTTCCTTTAATACCTTTTTTTTTTGATGCCCTGCAGTGGCGGGCGCAGTGGTGTTTGGATCCATCTGGGCGCGAGACTTGATGGATTTGAACACTATCGCTTAGAATTGTGCTGCACTGGTGAACTAGTGGAGGTAGGAGTCCTCCGAAAGCCGTGGCAAGCTAGGCCTTCAGTCAACTTGCTGCTATTGCGCGTAGTAAGTCTGCCTTCAGCACTTTTACTACTTTTACTTGCTATCATCGCTTTGCGTCTTTGCTTATGGTATGATCTATCTTTACCTTATCTTTAAATTTCTTTAACTTTTGTGACTTTAGTAACATTAATTTTAGAGTTTTTTTTTTTTTTTTTTGGCGGTGTCTTGCAGACGCCCATCTTGGCGCGAGACAAGATGGGAGTAGACGTGACACATGGTCATTAGTTTGTTTTTCTCTTAAGGCGATGATTTATTTTATTTGTTAGCTCAACTACCTGAAATTTAGCATATTTTTATTTGAGTCATAAATTCATTAATCTTTTAGTAACTATAAATTTACCTTATCTGAACTTACCTTAAATTTACCTTATCTGAACTTACCTTAAATTACCTTATTTTAATTTACCTTAAACTTACCTATTTTGAATTTCGTAATACACTGATTGCAATTGTACTTGACAATTTGTTTTGGATAATTTAATTTACCTTAACTTGATTTGACTTATGACACTAATCCGTATCTTGCTGAGTGATTTCGTTATCCTAGCTCGATCTGATTTAGTGTCCTTATTGTGATTTTCTTATCTTACCTTGCGTTACCTTGATTATCTTACTTTACCTTGATTATCTTACCTTACCTTGATTATCTTATCTTACCTTACCTTTATTACTTTATTTAATTTTGGGTTTAATTATTCAGTTAATTTTACCTTCATATCTTCCAAGTCTTATTTAAGTATTTGGCTTGGTACCTTACCTTACCTTACCTTGAGTAACTTTATCTTACCTTGGGTTTAATTATTCGGTTAATTTTACCTTCATATCTACCAAGTCTTATTTCAGTATTTGACTTGGTGTTTCTTACCTTACCTTGATTTACCTTATCTTTTCTTGTGTTTAATTATTAATTTAATTTTACCTTGATATTTCTTTATAGTCTTAGTTGACTTGCTATTTTTGTTATCCTGGATTTGACTTTGGCCTAGGTCTTGGTACCTAGACCCCTATTTTGGCGTTCTATATTTGGGCTATAGTTTCACTGGCCAAAATAGAACCTTCCCGATTATGACTTATTTGTCCCTATCTCCTTGTTTAGGCTGCGCGGTGTTGGGTGCTACCGAATGTCGCTTCGACGTTCTTTGTTGGAACTATTGATCCTTCGGAGAGCAGACCGACTGGAAGGGCTATTCAGGGGGGGCGGAAGTCTGACCCCTGGGGTAACATTTTGCCCATCGAACTTGTTCGGCGGGCCAGGGGAGGGCCAAGATACTTTGTTCGGCCTGAGCTCAAGTCGGCCTATTAGGTTGCGACAGGCCGGTGGCAGTGCCACCTTTCAGAGTACCCTACTTAATTTATTTTGTTTCATACAGGGACTGATGTACTACCCATTCGGTGCATCTTTTAGTTTGGTGTATACTATAATTCACTTCCTTATGCTCGGTGGAACATATGGGCTATCCCTTTTTCTTCTTAAATTATCTTGGTTGTATATTAGTTATCTTTTCTTTTTAGTTTTTCCACCCTTTGGTTGACTCGACGCGTGACAGTTGGTTATCTGTTTTGGGACGCTCTGGAGTGAGGCTAGTACACGAGGTACCTCACGCTTTCTTCGAGTGTTACGCAATGCTAGCCCCCTTACCATCTTTGGGTTAATGTTACCAGGCTGTGCTTCCTGCACCCTGAAGTTTTATTCCACCCCGGAAACTCCTGGAGGGGTCGCTGGGTGTCTAGCGGCGAGGGGACCAAAGTTAATTTTTATTTTGAATTATTTTGGTTATTGTACTATTTTGGGTTGTCGATTACCTGAGTTAGTGGGTTTAGTAATCCACTAAGCTGCGGGTATTATTTTTAGTAGGTGTCTTTATAGGCAGTTTGAGAAATTACCTCATTATGCCTTTGGGTTGTTTTCGTCTGTATTGGAACCACACTGGTTCCTGAATTTTCATTTTATTTCTTTTCTTGGTTAATTTTGGTTGGCTAGGGTTGTCGGCCATGGTGATGCTTGGCCTAGCAGAAATTTTGGTTTTTCGGATTTCAAATCCGGACCGATCTACGTGGCCCTACACTATAAAAAGCACATTTGGTTTTCTTGGTGCTGAAGTGCTTGGCTGCCGTCAAGCGTGCCACGATCTACGAACCCGGTTTGGCTTTTCTCTGTCTTACTTTTCTTTGAAAACTTAATCTTTTTAACTTAATATGTTTTTGCCAAACCCAGACCATACCTTTAGTAACTTATTTCTTTATTTTCTTTTATTGGAGGCTGATAGGATGAGTACGGGTGTCTTATGACCTTGGTGGAAATTCCGGAGCTGGGGACACATCTTCCCAGTGTTGGTCTATGTGGCCACTATACCATTGAGGCACAGTTGACTTTTCGGTGCGGAGATGGTGGCTGCCGTCAGAAACACTCGGACCAGTCATGTCATGTGAGAGTTTCTTTTTGGTTTAGTTTTTCTTATGGTTGTGTGAGTATATATTTTGTTAGTAGCGATCCACTAGTATCTTTCACTTTCGTCCGTTGTTTCCTAGGGGAATACCCCCGGAGCTCCGGAGTTAATTTTTGCCTTACCTTGTAAATACTGTAGATTTTTAGAGTACTTATCGTCGGTTAATTTTCTTGAGAAAATTTCCCTCCTTTCGTAGGAGAGGGGGAGTTGTTACGGTTTGTTTTGTCATACGAAATTAAAGTATTATTATTATAGCAGTTGCAACAATTAGTTGAGTTTTAAGACTTCGACCTACCTTTTTGAATATATTCCCTTATTCCTTGAACGTTTTATTTTGATTTGTTTTCCATTTAGTCAAAATCTTTCCTAACCTCGAATTTAATTTTTACAAATTTTCCGTCACTAGTCTGTCGTGGATCCAGCCTTGTTTTCCCTCTTTCTGTATAGTTAATCCCTAAGGAAATATGTCTGAATTTGGCCCTAAAAACTATAGTTGCCAATAAATATAAATTAGAATTTGTTTACAATGACAAACGTGAAACGTCATTTTTGACATTTGAATCGGCCGTAATTATTTTCTGTCGAGCCTGTTGCATACATCTTAGTTTTCTGTCCTGAGCCGCCCTCTGTGACTGTTGTTGGAAAACGTCGAAGCCAGGAACGATGGAATCTGCGTTCTGAGTTCTAGGTCCCTTGATTTTAAAGGGTTCTAATGTTGATCCACGCCTACATGTATTCCTGGTTGACAAAAATCATAAGTTGTTTCCAATAATTGTACAAAGTATAATGAATTGTACAAACTATTAATGAATGTCGGTTTATGGATACGGAAAAATGTATTTGTTGGTTGGTATATTTCCATTGTTCATTGGTTAAGTTAATTTTTACTGGCAGGATATTGTGCCAATGGGGTGGAAGGGAATACCATCGAATCAAAGCTTTCAGAACTGTACATAATTGGGTACCAAAGTGTACCTCGAAACAACCCTGTGACGTCACTTGTGCACGAAAATCGATATTGGAATTTTTGGCAAGGATTGGGTGTGGCACCGGAGCAGAGGTTCCTTTTCAGAAACTGATCGCGTCGTCGACAGTATCGCCATTCTAAAAGTCTTTTGGAAAGACACCCAAAAATTTGGATCTGTGAATGCGGTACAATTAACTTCTTCTACCTTGTTTTGTTATTTGCCCTTTCGGCGTTACGTTGTTGGTCCAGTGAGGCCTTTTTAGTTGATTTTGTAGAAGAGATTCGACATCTCTTCGTCGGTTTTTACGACGACAGCGGACATGTTAATTTAGACCCGACACGAAAACTGCAGGTAAGGTCCTTTTGCCACTATTAAACCCTTAAAAAACACATAATTCTGCGATTAAACTGCTATTTTAATTAATTTTCGTTGATTTCCTTTTGATTCTATTTTTTTTTTTGACGTCCACCTTTTTAATTAGTTTTTCTGTAATTAAAGATTTTCTAAATACGAGTAGATCGCTACATTTCGTGGTAAGAAAAATCTGTAAATTATGTACAGATGGGTTTTTTTTTATTAAGAATTAAATGGGTTGATATTTGCCCTTCACGTAGGTCAAATTCTTGCGAGTTTTTTTTAATACGGTTTTTTTTTCTGTCAGCTATCCGGCATTCCTTTGATAATGTTGGTTAAGACACGGTACAGGGTGACCCAAGGTTAAATTTTATTTTGTTATTTTGCAAGCAAAACCATCGTGAGCTAGTTATTGGTTTATGTCCGTGAATTTGAAGTTAATGATGTTTTTTTTTATCAACTAATTATGTTAATAATCAATATAAGTTAAAAATCAATAATAGCCAGGTTGTTGAAATTAATATTTTGTGTTTTGGAATATCAGCTGATAGCGTTACTTTAGTAATTTGAGCAAATGTTAAAAATTTCTGACAGTCAGTAGTAGTAATTTTCACATTTCTCAGATTTTTTTTTTTTGGTGTTAACTAGCTTTCAATTAATATTGGGTATGACATTGACAAGGCTGATTCTTAATTATGATATTTGGTTGCAAAATTTTAGGGTGGGTGAAGGATAGTACCGTTAACTACTCACGGTGGCATTCGTTGATTCTTGGGTTACGCTTACAGATACTGTATGGTTATTTTATATTCATAAATATTAAGCTACGTTATCATATTTTGATGTATGTGTTTAGTAGTAGTAATGCGGAAATTATCTTTCTGTTTTGACTGATTGTATTTAACCTTCCAAATTTTATAACATTGTATTTTGCGGTTATAACTTTTCATTCGTGTAATTTGAGTGATTACCTAACTATTTTGGTTATTTTGTTACCTGTGTATAGTTTAATTGTTTAATATTTTTGTATCCGCATTACTTATGTAAATATAATTAGTTTATAATGAATATTTTGCTGTGTACAGTAGCGCACAATGGCTACGCCCATGTAAATTTTATCTTAACTTTGATTTGTTAATTAATTGGCTTTGATATTGCCTGTTTATTTTTTTTTTTGACTTGATGTCTCTATTTAATTCAAAATATTTCCTTCGGTTTTACTTTCGTGATACCAATGAATAATTGTTTAAGGCCTTCAGCCACTTAAAGTTTTTTTTGTGATATAAATTTAATATTTCGTCGACATTATATTTGCATAGTACCTGAATTTTACCTTGCCTTGACGCATACATTTTCTTTTATCAGGGTCTTTTTACTGGGAGACGACCCCACCACGTCTTTTCTTTCTGCTGGGATACAGCAATCTTTCCGCTTACTGAAAGACATACACCTACAGTCTTTCCTTTTGGCTGGAAGGCAGCAATCTTTTACTGGGGGAACACCGCTACCCCGCAACTTCTTTTGGGCTGGGAGACATCTCCAGTCCTTCATCGTGCTGAGTCAGTTAAGCTGTCTAGGACACGTCAGCATTGACCTAAGACACCATCATCAGGGAACGAACCCCTTCAGGCAACCTTTTATTTTTTTATTATAATGAGTATCACCTGTTACACGATAACCACTTGTTTCAATTTCGGCTCTAACCATGGTTAGCAATCTTTGCTTTTAAAACGGCTTAGTACTTTTCTTTATTTTATTCCCCCTTCAGGGTTTACTACAAATTGTTATAATAATAGTATAATAATAATAATCCCTAATAATTTTATTGTATCAAATTTCACAAATTGACAGAATACACCGATGTGACATTCAAAATTTTTCTCCAACGAATCTGTAATATATTAGTAAATTTGTTTTTAAAGGTAGTGTTTTATTTGCCTCACCAGACAGCGCAGTTTCTTGGATTTTTTTTTTTTTTGGATAATAGGGTAACTATATGTGAGTGAGTGAGCTGAAAGCGAGATCCCAATACTATCTAGGAGGGTTTCTGTTTTTCACTCGGCATTAAAAACAGTGGCGCCCTTATTAAACCCCCCTCTCTCCGGCATTGGAGCTAGGGCATTTTTTTTTGGCACGCATGCGCAAGCCTCTCGCATTCAACTCAACTCTTTACGTGAGTTAATTTTGTAAATTCTCAATATTTTTTTTTTAATTTTTTACCGAACTTTGAATTTTTATTTATGAAGGGTAAGTAGAAGTAAAATTCGTCTTCTGTGCGAAAAAGAGCGTGGCAAGATAATAGTAGTCACAAAGAAATTGTAAATAGTCAAATCAGTAATGTAAATAGTTGTTTTGGGGATGAGCTACCTGTAGAAATTGAAAACTGCAGAACAGGCAATGCGAAAATTACGTTGCGTAGTGATACGGTAATTGCGAAAGACATTATTAAATGCGAAGTGAACTTTAAAAAAACTGGTGAAAATAAAATAAACTTTAAGCCGAACTATGATTTTTTAATAAAAAATGGACTGCAAATTAATAAAATTTTTAGTGATAATTTGACGTGGTACGCCGAAATAAAAAACTACGGTAGAAAAACAAAAAAACTTTTTGCAGGCACATGCATCGCGTTTAAAGCAGATAGTGACTCTATAAAAAATATAAGCGAAACTTTAGTGACTTTAACGAACGATAATCTAGTAAAAAGTTATAATGTAAATAGGGACTTGTGTAAAAATGACTTTCAAAGTGTAAATAAGTTAGTTCGAGATTTTGAAGATACTTTTGCTTGGAGCATCAGCGACCTAGGAAAAACGGATTTAGTGAAGCACCGAATTGAGACGACCGATGACGTTCCAGTAGTTTCCAGACCATACAGGGTGTCTCACACAGAGCGAAGAATTATTAATAAACAAGTAGAAGAAATGTTGGAAAATGAGGTAATAAGAAAATCTGTAAGTCCGTATTCCAGTCCAGTAGTCCTAGTTCCCAAAAAAGATGGAGATATGAGGTTCTGCGTAAACTATAAAAAATTAAACGCAAAAACAATAAAGAATGTGTATCCTCTGCCAGTTATAGACGACATTTTGACCTACCTGGGAGAAGCTAGATATTTTACTACGTTGGACATGTTTTCAGGGTACTGGCAAGTAGAAATTGATGAGAAAGACAGGCATAAAACGGCATTCGTCACTACTGATGGCTTGTTCGAATTTAACCGCCTAAGTTTTGGTCTTACAACAGCACCAAGCACTTTTCAGCAGTTGGCAGACGCAATTTTGGGAGACATGAAGTGGAATGGAGCAATGACGTACTTAGATGACATCTTAGTCTATGGAAAAAATTTGGAAGAACATAACGAGAACCTAAGAAAAGTACTGTCAAAGCTAAGAGCAACTGGTCTAAAGCTAAAACCATCTAAGTGCCAGTTTGCGTATAAAGAACTAACAGTACTAGGCCACACCATTAGTGAGCGAGGTATTCTTCCAGATTCTTCAAAACTTGAAGCAGTACACCATTTTGCAACTCCACGAAATAAAAAATCACTTCAAAGTTTTCTAGGACTCGTCAACTACTATAGAAAATTTATAGAAAAATTTAGTGTCATTGCCAGGCCGTTATACGATTTGCTGAAGAAAGATACACCGTTTTGGTGGACATCAGCTCAAGAAGAAGCTTTCCAGATATTAAAAAGAAAATTAGAATCGCCTCCAGTGTTAACCCACTACCTTCCCAACGCAGAAAAAGAGCTACATGTAGACGCATCAGACCAAGGGATAGCAGCAGTACTCTTACAAAAAATGAACGAGGAAATGCATCCCATTTGCTATGTGTCTAGAACGCTCACAAAAGCCGAAAAAAATTATGGAGTTGGAGAAAAAGAAGGTCTAGCCATAGTGTGGAGTCTAACGTATCTGAGAAGCTATATTTGGGGAGAACATATAAAACTTTTTTCGGATCACCAGCCACTGTGTTATCTAAAAAGTCTCAAAAATGTCACAGGGAGATTAGCTAGATGGAGCTGCAAACTACAAGAATTTGATTTCGAAATAATCCACAAATCAGGAAAATGCAATCAAGACGCAGACTGTCTTTCCAGACAACCCTGTGTACAGGCAACACTAAAGGACGAGTATGATGCCAATGAAATTCCCACATTTTTGCTACCCTTAGTGGACATCACAGAGTTCCAGGAAGAAGATACAGTCGTGTCAGACTTACTACAGGCTGTCCAGGATCCGAATTATGGCAATTCACATTTGCAACGTCGTGCAAAAAATTTTACAGTGAAAGATGGTGTGCTATATAAAAAGTCGGCTATCCCAAACCAGGAGGACAAGTTGGTAATCCCTCAAGGACTGAAAGCACAACTGATGCAACAGCTGCATTGTGAGCCATTGTCAGGACACCTAGGATATGCAAGAACTTACGACAGAATAAATACACGCTATTATTGGGATAAAATGCATCTTGACGTTAAGAAATTTATTAGGGGATGTCCTGATTGTCAGACGAGAAAAGGGCCAAACAATGAAAAACCAGCAGGTGATCTGCAACCAATAAAGATTGATGATTTGCAGCCTTTCGAAATGATAGGCATAGATATTTTAGGACCCCTAACAAAAACAAAAAGTCAAAATAATAATATAGTTGTTTGTACAGATTATGTGACCCGTTATGCAATAACCAAAGCAATACCAAGTGCAAAAGCAGAAGAAATAGCAGCGTTTCTGGTGGACCAAGTAATAAGCATACATGGAGTACCAAAAAAAATATTGAGCGACAGAGGTCAAGTTTTTAGGTCAGAATTGGGAAGAAAAATGGTGCAAAATATGGGCGCAGAAAATGTATACACTACGTCATACCACCCGCAGACTAATGGGCTAACTGAGCGATTTAACAAAACCGTAGCAGATATGCTCAGCCTGTATGTGTCTACGTCACAGGATGACTGGGATAAGTACCTGCCAATGGTAACATTTGCCTATAATTCAAGTAAACAGGACACAACGCAGTTTTCGCCATTTTATTTAGTTTTTGGAAGAAACCCACAGCTTATACCGGACGCCATGTTTTTAAAATCAGCCACTATGCTTATTCCGAACCCGAATATAGAGAAACATAGACAGGAAGCAAAAAGAAATGTTACTATGAAACAGAAAAAGGACAAAACCCGATATGACAGTAACCACAAAAAAGTGACATATGAAACTGGAGATAAAGTCAAACTTAGAGTTTACATTAGAAAGAAAGGAAAAAGTGACAAGTTGCAGTGCAAGTATCACGGACCATTTGTAATAGTAAAAAAAGCATCGCCAGTAAATTACATTATCCAGAGAGGTGAAGGAGCAAGAGCTAAACAGGAAACAGTCCATGTATATAGATTGGCCCCGTACCACGAATAATATGATAGGTATTTCTAACAATATGTTAAAATGGTTTCAAAATTACCTTTATAATAGAAAACAAAAAGTATGTATTAGTAATAAATATAGCAAATCACTTAATATAAACTGTGGAGTACCACAAGGATCTATTTTAGGTCCACTTTTTTTCATAATTTACGTTAATTCAATATTTAATATAAACTTAAAGGGAAGAATTAAATTATATGCTGATGACACCACCATAATATATACTGGTCACTCAATAGATGAAATATACAATCAAATAAATCATGACATGAACAAAATTGAAATATGGTTATTTCAACATAAATTAACCTTGAACCTGGAAAAATCTTCTAATTTATGGATAATAAAAAATAAAAATTTAATTCAAAATTATATAAAACTAAGAAATGGTTATATACACAGAGTTAAAAGTATTAAGTTTTTAGGTCTTTTTATAGATGAAAATCTGACATGGAATGAACACATTCAATACTTAAGAAATAAAATTATTGCACCAATTGGGGTACTTAAAAGAATAAATTATTTGATTCCAAATTATATGTTGAGATCTATATATTTTTCACTAATTCATTCACATTTACAGTATTTAACTTTAATCTGGGCATCAACTTATGAAAATTTGATTAAACCGTTAAAAATCTTACAAAATAAAGCAATAAAGAATTTATATGGATTAGACAGGTTTTATCCAACTAAATTATTATACAAAAATTTTAATATTATGTCAATAAAAGAAATATATTTTTTTCAAAATAATTTATTTATTCATGAAATAATAACTAAAAGTAAACATTCTAATTTAAAAATTAATCACAGAAATGAAATTCACAATCATTATACAAGGTATAATTCCTATATAGAATTACCTGTTATTTATACTAGAGTAGGTTACAACTCAATAATGTACCAAGGTAAAAAAACATATAATTTACTTCCTGACTATATAAAAATGAAAAATATAAAGAATTTTAAGTGTCATTTAAAAAGATATATTCAGGAAAGGAGAAATGAGATTGACTGACTGCTACACAGGTTGATAAAAAAGAAAGAAAAAAAGAAAAAAGAGATAAAATTAATAATTTTTTATTGTTTTTTATTTTTAGATGTGATTTTATATGATTGCAGATTACATGTATTTTAAATGCATTTTCTTTTTTTATATATATAATAATATATAGGTTTTATTATTTTGTTATTATATAAGTTTGGATATTTAGTACACTCATATAATATAATTTATACACTTAAGTGTTTTAAGTAGAGTTCCCTACATAACTATTGTAGTTTCTTGGGAAAATAAAAAGTGAAAATAAATAAAATAAATAAATAAATATAATTTTGAAGAGTAGTAGGAACAATGCATATAGTTATTTTTTTTGTTTTTGAAACCGCTAGTGAAAATAGGTAGTAAAATAAATAAAAAGTATTTTGATTTTTTCCCCCAAGTAATTAAAGAGGTATAAGGTATATAGAGGATATAGGTGTTAAAGGAATATAGAGAGTGAAAAATTAAACGTTTGTGTTAAGAGAAAAAAGTAAGAGAGATCGTGAACGGTTGCACGAGGCTCTGTGCAGTTGAGCGTTGCTTGAAAGCGTGCCTGATCAACACGCATAATCTGGCAATGTTCAATGATGCTGTGTCGTTATTTTTGTTTTTGTGTTGTTAAGGGATAAACAGTAATAAGTAAAGCCTCTAAATAATCGTGTTTTTTTTGCCGGTAGGGGAGGGGGAGAAATAAGTAATTTGCGGAAAATTGGCGGAAAATTTGCGGAAAATTTTTGGAAAAAGTAAAAAGTTTTAAGCGGTGAAATTATTTAAAGAAAGGTAATTGTTCCGAGCACGGTCGTGCTGGGTGGCCACGGGGGCCAAACACAGAAGTTGGACGGGAAAGAAATTACTGCTTCACTGTAAAATATAAAATTGTACATAAATTGTGTAAATAGTTTTTGTAGCGTCTAACTCCCTGTTTTATTTTTCATGTACACAAACCACTGAGGTCCTAAGAAGCGAGCCAACCAGGGGGCGGCGACGACCTGCCAGGCCAGCGGACCCCTGACGGTTCCAGAGGGTGACAAGCCCACCTTGAGACCACAACACCTTGGGACCACAACACCTTGGGACCACAACACCATGGGACCACAACGCCTTGGGACCGCAACCTGGGGAACGGCGACGACCTTCCAGGCCAGCGGACCACTGACGGTGCCAGCGGGGGACAAGCCCACCCTGGGACCACAACACATGCGGACCACACTAGGGACAAATCAAACAAGAGGGAGGAAGACCTGCCGGGAGGAAGAAGAGAAAGAATGAAGACAAACGCAAAAAATGCAGCTTTTTAAATTGTATATTCTTATTTTTTTTATTAAACCCAAAGGAGATTGTTTTTTTATTGTAATAGAGAATAGAATTAGGGAATTGAGACACGAAAATCCTTCAGATTTTTGTTTTCCGTGGAGGGGGAAAGTGTCACCAAAATTGCTTTTCACTCGTTCCCGGATCACCCCTTCCTACGCACCGTTCGACGCATGTCGATACGTCAGCCCGGCGGTAGGGCTGGAAGTGGTCGACCTCGAGGAGTGAACAGCCGTAGGACGGCAGTTATTACCTCGACGCAAGCGAGTCTACGACATCCCGAGCCATTTTCCTCCGGCCACGCGCTTTTAGACAGTATACAGGTAGGCCTAATTTTGAATTATTTTAGAAATGTGTAAAATATAAATTATTTCTTTTTAAATTAATAAATATAGCTGCATAATTAATAATGAAGCCAGGGTTTTAGTATTTTAGTTAAGATCCCGTGACAATATAATAACAGCAAATCATAGGTATCAATGTAGCAACTTGTACGTGCTTGAACTCAGTTAGATTGAATTGTGCGCTTGTCACTATATCTTCTGCATCACGGTTAGTCATTGAAGTTACTTTGTCAATGTGAGAAATCGACAAGTCCCATAATACAAAACGTCGAGCAATCAGTGCAGAGTAAGCAAAAATTGGATCGTCTTTCTTTGTAGTTACTATTAGTCTGTTAGCTATAATTTTTAGTGTTAGTTCTGGGATATTGATGGGTAGCGGAGATCCTTTATAATTGTCGACCGCTAGATTAAAGGTCTCCGATGGTATAGTGGAGGTACAGTCACAGCATGCTAACACAATACCCCATAATCCACGGATATCAAATCCTATATGAGCTAGTTGAGTAAGACATGATACGCCGCAGAGGAATACTGATTGGAAACAGATGGTGTAATTAATACTTTGTTTGGCATAGTCCGTAGCAGTGTCTGATGAAATAACAATGTGACTAGAAATGTTTGATGTTTGATTCGCCATCCCACCCTGTCTCAATCCAGGACATTGCAATCTGTGGGAAATGGTGCCTGAATAGACTTGACGTGTATACTGGGTTAACAACTCCTGGCTGATGGTCGTCTTCTCCGTAATCAAATTTTGAAGCAAGGGATGAAGATCAGGTGATTCTGCCAACCATAACTTAATTTCTATCAACTGCTTTATACTGTTGACCATGCTGCCCACTTCTATTACTTGTAAAGGAGCCTTGCGTGCCCGCAACCTTGTTGTGGATCCAAAGTAAGGTTGGCGAGACCCTTTGTTGGGTGGACTTAAGTGTTTTAAAGTTTGGTCTACTTGCACTAGGATGCTTCTTGACTTCAAATTGGCAGGTATGTCACTCCATGGATATAGGCAGCATTGTTCCTCCTGTGATGGCATGGTAATTCCTTCGAGCACAGCACCCCAGCCTTCCGCTCTTAGCATATGAGCCAGCACCGTTGTACAGGGGGCTGAAATTATTCTGTTGTAATCTACCATCACTGGCTTATGTAGTTGATACCTGGTGCTATTTGCCTCCTCCAACTTCTGCATCCATTCATACAGGTCTCCTTCGTCTGTCCAGGTTTGGAAGGCCAGCTTCTGGATGGATCTAGTATTACTGTACTTGCCGAGGTATTTTTCTTGTAAACCAAGATTAGATAGTGAATATAACTTATTTAACAGCCTAGGATTTACAGGTCTGATTGCGGACAGAGTTTCCAAGAGTTGTTCTTTTGATTTATCCATGCTAATGGAGAACATTGCAGCGATCATACGATTCTTTACAATAGAGGCAATACCCGCCTTAACCTCCCTTCGTATCAGTGCCTCCGGCTGAAGTGGGGCATATAATGGCAGACACTGAGGATCCTTTATCAATGCCTCCCAATCTTTCTTTCCAAAAGCAAGATTTAACCAAATAGGAATATGATCACGTATGGCAGGGTAGGAAGCCTATAAGTTTTGAGCAATCGAAGATTGGCGGTGAGGTGATCTTGTACAGCTCGGGTGCAAAATGAGGAATAGAGGCCCACAGGGAGTCCACCCAACAAACGGGATACAAGAAAACATGCAACTGTGACCTCAGGTTTTTGAAGTCGAAGCCATTTGTACCGCCTACGTAATAAGTGTGCGGCTTCTATTATAGTGCAAAAATATGCAATCATGGGTTGGTGGTCCTTTGCTGCTGCTGCTGTTCCTGTAGAAAACAGGCTTGAAAGGTCCCCCGTCAAGGAGGGTAAGGTTTGATTGGCTTCACTGGACAATCTGCTAATTCGCTTTAAGGCTGCACTAACCTGGGATCCGCGATAATAGTATTCCCTTGAATATTCAAAAAGATGTTGTGATCTCCATGTCTCATCCCCCTTAATTACCAATCCACAAGCTGAAGCTTCCTTTTCCAACTCAGCCACAAACCATTCTACATACGCATCCTCTGTTACCTTGAGTTCATATAATCTTTCAGTGTTTGGGATTCTGAGTAAAATTACTTGATTGTCTCCTTGTCCTAGCAGAGAGGCAGAAGTCTCGGCTACTAAGCAGATTAACATGATTGTTAAGATTGTCCAACCCTTTTGACGAAGTCCTTCCTGCCACGCCTCAGGTCCATAGATGCAATAAAGGCCCTCTTCAGGATCCAAATTGGTGCATTGCTTTGGAGGACTAAAGCGATCTTGAAATATTAACACACACAATAACGGGAATATGTGTGTGAATGAATAGGTGTTTGTGAGACCAAACAGACTGTCAAAACATTTAAATAGATTCATGGCTATTTCATGCCTGAAATTGGTACACCAGGAAGAAAAATCCACAACAATATAACGATAAGTTGGGCTGATGATATCCGGTCTTGGACTGGTCATCCTCTGAATGACACTTGTGAGTTTTTCTTCTCCCATTGTCATCGACTGCTGAGGAATGTAAGGCAATATTTGATCAGCTAAATTACTTTCAGTAGCTGTCTGATATAAGCGCATTTCAGGTGTCATTTTCGCAAAAAAACGAGCACTAAGCTCTTTTTGCTCGCGTTCTTTCGGAACACAAACAATGATCTTCCATTCCTGCGGAATTATATGAGTTTCTATCTGTCTGATAATGGACTCTACTGATACCTCCTCTTGTTCTAAAAACGATATCACTGCACTTTTGCTGCTAGGTGCAGGGCCTTGAGGAAACTTTCCGTAAAGTGTTTTGTGGGCTTGCTTGTCGTACTCGTGAATCCACTGCGACCGCGAAGGAATGATGGATTTGTCCGATAAAAGGTCAGTTATGTCGATGTGCATATTGAAGGATAAGCATTCTTGCAAAATCACTCCGCTAAACTCATTGGATTGCCATGGAAATTTGGCGTCCTCTTCCCATGTTCCCCTTAATGCATCTTCGCGTACACGAGTTGATTTACATAAACTCACATCTACGGGAGGCCATAATCGCTTCTCCTTAAAATAGTTGCGACAAAAGGTATAAGTGAACATATTCTCTCCCCTGCTTGATCCAAATTAAGCTTTAAAACCGTACCTTTTTCGGTCCAAGATTTAATACTCTCAGGCATGTTTATTATGGGATGACCAAAGCATTTCCAAAGTCCACTCAATTCCAAAACAAGATGAACCATTGACGTTGATTTAATGGGTCGGGTTAATAGTTTGACAAGATGGTGATGTTGAATTGGAGGGAAGTCCTTAATAATACTGTTAAAGAAGGTTGTATCTCCATCTGTGTCTCTTAAAACTGATGCTATTGCTAGTGATGGCCAGGCCTTCAGCACTTGGGCCATGTAAGCCTGACAATCCCGAGAAAATATTTGAAATAACTGAATTAGATTTACTACTTCCTGATAGAGGTTAAAGCCGTGATATTTGTCTTTATTATATAAACTATATAATAACACATCAAACCATGAGGTAAACATGTCACGAATTCCTGCAAGGTGTGCATGTGTGATGATTAGTGCTTGATGATTCGGTAACAATATTAAGTGAAGATTTCCATATGCCACTCCTTTTAGTTTCCCAATCGACCAGGTCTGTTTGAACGATTTCTGATAAACAATAGTGTCGAAAAGATTATCAAATTCCGTCTTGACATTGTAAACTAAGGAAAGGAAGGGATCTGTGAGAGTGTCCATATTTGTGACGACATTGGTATAACTATCCAAGCTTACTGCGGTGGCTTGTCGCGCGATGGTAAGCAATGTATTGAGTTCCGGATTATGATTGTTCAGCTGAAGTAAATCTAGATTATTCATGAACCACGAATAAGCGTATTTGGGATGCACTAACTGGAGTGAGTTGCTTCTAAGATGATTCAGCAAAAGACGATGTTCTTCTTTAAGGGCTGGTGGATGGTTCTCATATTCTAACATGTACTGTATTTCGCTAATAACTAGTGCAGACGACAGATGGCGATCTTTGCGAAACAGAATGGATGGGATCCTTTTAAGATGGCCTTCTTGAATCAGCTCCTCCATTTTGAGGTTTTTCTTAATGCTGATAATTCTGTTTGATTTTTATGCTTTTATGAAGTTCTGAGAGCTGAGTTTGCTTGTCGATACCTGATATAATCTTCATCTATGTATCTTGAGGTTCTGAAGGAAGGTAGAGTTAACTTCGACCATAAGTACATGATGCCACCAACTGATCCAAGAGCTGACACCAGCCAAGGCACGATGGCCATCAAGGAACTTGACAAGGATGACAGGCCAAGTAGATCCAACCAAGGAGTGGAGGGTGGTGCTGAGTTAAGTCGTGGTTGAGTCCCTATGATTTGATAATACTGATGTGGGTGAGATGACGAACTCGCCATCTTAACCCCTTTCATTATTCGCCATCTTATCCACAAACACCATGTTGGATAAAATCGTGACAATCTCAGTTTAAAGAAGTATAAGTTTACCATGAAACTACAGTAAACTACATAAAAAACAACTGATCTACTTTTGTAGTCATAGATGTATCGATAATTCTTACCTGCAAAATTGTTTTCACTATTTTCAGTTCACTAAATGTTATAAGAGAATTGCACAAGAACTCTAACCGACATCTGAGTTGACAATGCGGGTTCTGTTCAAAGTTGCTAAGCGCACCTTGCGGATTATTTGTAAAAAAAAGTTTTTTTTCGCGTAATACTGGTTGCTCTATCTATTATAGTTTGCCTAATTTAACCGACTCGTCATCTTACCTACTTCGCCATCTTAGGTCCCTCTCCCCTAGTTGTACCTTTACTATTGGCGATATCTTCCTAAAAGTGGATGGGTTCGAATGTAGACACCAAAGTACATCCCTTGAAATTCCGTGCGCATGTCTAGCACGCTTGGCTGGCACGTGGAACACATTTTGGTCTACAACGCAGATGTTAAAAAAGGAAAAATATAAAAAACGAATAATAAACGTGAAAGTTGGGAATAAAAGTTAAAAAGTTAAATACGTAGTTGTAGCTTTATAATTGGAGATATATTCTTAAAAATGGATGTGAATGTAAACTCCAAAATACACCCCCTGAAATTCCGTGCGCATGTCTAGCACGCTCGGTTTGCGCGTGGTGCGCATTTTGGTCTACTGTGCAAATGTCAAAAATCGAAAAATTAAACAAAGAAATAAAATAAAAATTTTGAAAAAGAGTTTCTGATGAGAGAGTTTTTATTGGAAAAGAAGATTCCCATAAAAATGAAAAAATGTACGCGCACTTTGCCGCGCGCACATGGACTGCGCAGGCTGGTACTGTATGGCATCAGAGGTCGGCTACCGGTTGTCGACTTATGCCTCGCCCGGACGGTAAAATTCTGTGCCATTTTGACATTTTTTATGTATGTAGCCCCTAGTTTTTGTCAAATCCTTTATGTATGTTATTTTTTGCCTTATTTTAAATCTCTTCACCACGTATAAACATGAACTAAAATATGCCGCTATATTTAGTTAAATGACGAAAATTTCAAACTTTCGGAACGACCCCGTAGCCTTTGATTTTTATCAAATCCTTTATAAATGTTGTTTTTGCATTATTCTAAATCTCTCCACCAAGTATAAACGTAAGATACAATATGCTGCTGGATGTAGTAAAATGACGGAAATTTCAAACTTTCAAAACGACCCCGTAGCCTCTGATTTTAAACTTTTCAAGAGACCCCGTAGCCTCTGATTTTTGTCAAATCCTTTATAAATGTTTGTTTTTGCATTATTTTAAATCTCTCCACCAAGTATAAACGTGAACTAAAATATGCTGCTATCTTAAGTAAAATGATGAAAATTTCAAACAATCTAAACGACCCCGTATCCTCTGATTTTTCTCAAATAAAGTAGTTTTTCTTCAATAATGTATGTTATTTTTTACCATATTTTAAATCTCTCCATCAAGTGTAAAGGTGAACGAAAATATGGTGCTATGTATATTTAATAAAATGACGAAAATTTCAAATTTTCGAAACGACCCCGTAGCCTTCAATTTTTGTCAAATCCTTTATGGATATTATTGTTCGCCTTATATTAAATCTCTACACCAAGTATAAACGTGAACTAAAATATTGCTATATTTAGTAAAATCATAGACTGAATAATACCTAGACGAACACTCAGAACACTGCCGTGCAACGAAAACCGGGTCTCCCTTGAGACATTTGATGGGTTTACCGGTTTATGGTTTAAAAGTTTCTTTGTCTACCATTATATAAATATGTATACTATGTATATATAATGGTGGACAAACAAACTTTTAAACCATAAACCAGTAAACCCACCAAATGTCTCAAGGGAGACCGACTTTTCGGCGTATTCGAGTGTCTGTCTATATTCTTTATAGCCTCTGGTAAAATGAAGAAAATTTTCAACTTTCGAAAAGCCTCTGATTTTTGTTAAATCCTTTATGTATGATATTTTTTGTCTCATTTTAAAGCTTTCCATACTTTTTACCAAGTATAAACGTAAACTAAAATATTATGCTTGTGTGTTTTAAGAAGTTTTTAATTAGGATAATAGAATTTTTTGGGTGAGCCCTGTACTCGCTACTTTTTTATTTTTCTAGTATTTTTAGGTAATTTAGAAGATCTTAAACCTCCTCACCAAATTCAGATAAAAATGTTGCCGTTAAAGGGCGTAATCGGCTTATGGTACGGTATTTAATTACTTGTTTCCAATACCGGGACAGGTTTCGTCAGCCAATTGCTGGCCACTAGCTTCAGGTTCATTAACAAAATTCAAGCGACCAAAATGTCTCAGAACTAAATAGCGGGACTAACTAATTATTTAATTAAAAGTAGTCAGTGGCATCGTAAACGAGAGTTCGGGAGGGTACAATAAAAGGGATAAATATCACCCTGTATGTTGTTTGAGAAGTTTTTATTAAAAGGTGTCACAATTTAACCCGAAACTACTTTTGAGGCAATTATGATTACAAGATAAAATGAAAAAACTCGGAATTTGTTTTAACCCTCTGTATCTCTTAAACCAGCGGTTCCCAACCCCAAGGGATTGGCGACGCGAGATTGTGTATTCGCGAGAGAAAAAATGATAGTGACTTTTTCAATATTTATAATGTCATTTAAAATAAAAAATTCAGGTAGGTTTTATTTTATATCTTAGGAATATAAAAATTAGGTGGTTCGTGAAAAAGTAGATTTTTTCAAGGGGTTCGCGGTTGGAAAAAGGTTTGGAGCCGCTGTTTTAAACAAAGGGTTTTAGAATATTGCGACACACTTGGTTAAAGAAAAAGTGTTCAGTTATAAACTGTCAAAGATACTATGATGCGTATCATTGATCAAGTACTTATCGCTTAAAATTTGAAAGAAACGAACATTAAAATAATTCCGAAAGGTACTCTAGAGAAACACCGAAACAACAGGGTGTTCTGAGGGAAGCAAGTTGTAGTAGAGCGCGTGCAAATTAGACCTTAGCTAGTTAGCCGGATAGGTTCTATTGGACGCCACCAGTTTTTTTCCACCGACGCAAACTGGAAGTCACCTGGGTGGTCTAGGAACCTACTTCAACACACAACAAACCTGCTATTCATAATTTAAAATCAAAATGTAGGGCGCAGTGAGCTGAATAAAACAACGAAAATACACTTAACCCTATATACATAATATATTTACACATAAAAATTTACAAGTGTTGACAAAAAAAGGGTTGGGCGATTTTGCCCCCGCAAAATAAATAAATTACACACATAATAAACAAAAAAAAATAACTTCCTGAGGAAGTCTGTCCTCAGTAATACATAAATAGGGAGGCTCCTTGGCCCCTACCCAAGGAAAGGGAGGCTTCTTCGCACCCACCAGAAAAAGATAGGATGCCTCTTAGCACCCACCGGGAAAAGAGATGGGATGGCTCTTAGCACCCACCGGAAAAACCCTCGTCAACAGAGGGCTCCATATTCTAAATTCTAGAGACAAATCATAGCAAATGGGGCAGCTACAGGCAAACAGCACTAACCAGACGGGAATAACTTGTCACGATGGGATCGACCGAAGTCACAAACAAAACCCTGCATCTAGCAGGCAAAAATTCAGCAAAGGAATTTAATCGCGGTCTCGGAATTAATCCATAAATACTTGGGCCTTAAAATGGCCAAAACCCGAGACCGCAACGACTTCGTCGGAAACCAAAATTGAAATCCCCGGCGTTCTTCTCAAATGAACAGAATGTCACTCCCATCCCACCACCAGCACATGGTAACAAAATGGGGCCCGGAGTATTTTCCGACAACCCCAATGGAAGTCGTCAGCTACAAACCTGTGACTTAAAAGAAATAGCAACATATAACCATGCCATCCGCGTAAAAGTGCCTAAATGCCACAGGACGAACTTTGAACTTCCGAATCGGCAACACTGGAAAACCCTTATAGTGACAGCTGCTAGTACAAAAAACAAACCTAACCTGAAAATATCTATTTAATATAGAATTTCAAACAAAATCTGAATAAAACGAATGCCGTTTAAATATACAGAACGTTAGAGAGCAAGGGCAAAAACCAGGACACTGAAGGCAATGTGATCAAATTCCATACAAGGGCGTTCCAATGTCGCAAGAAAATGCAAACGAAAACCCCTAGGAAAGATAAAAGTAAGTGGAACTTAGATAAATTATCCTAAATAGACTAAAACCGACCATCTATACATAGGGAGGACCTTAATCAAGGCGAAGAAAACGAAATACAGGGCCCAAATAAAAAAAGGAAGAGGCCGAGACAAACTGCTAGCCTCGATGGGCCAGCTGGTCTGGACAAGACAAAAGGCAATCGACATTCCCAGGGAGTAGCCCGAGAACATGGCAAACCCACACAGTGTAAGAATGAAGATACAACTGTTCGATCAAGGTAAATTAAATACAAAAACTAAACAGGCGTTCGTGAACAAGATTAATTAGTAAAACAAACCCTAACACTGTGGCAGAATTGACCTGTCACAACATGTGTCAATGGGAACTTTTCTCAATATCTCATGCTGTAGAAGCTAATTATTTCTAAAAATTTCCTGGCAACTAGGTATATAAAAAAATATTTATTTACATTACATTTAAGAACACTATTTCTATTAAATTAATTGAGTTTACTACACCTCTAAGATTTTTTAGCTTACTAAAAAAACTTAACCGATGAATGACCGACATCGTTTGAAAATCTAAGCCCAGCGCTCAAGCAGAGACGATGTCCTTCGTTCATGTTTGCACTGCCGATGCCGTCTCGCTCGCCGAAATCCACTCGTTGCGTTCTAGCGACAGTCGGTAAAAATTATAGAACATTATTTTCTAGTGGCCGTTGATCACACGATGAAATATGGGTAGCGACATCTACTATTTTTTCGTGAATCTAAAATGCCCATAATTCCAACTAGTAGTCTTACTCTTATCTAGTCTCTTATTATACGCAAGAAATTCCAGTCCGTTCTTATATACCCAATATGGTATGTGGTAACAGAGGTACAAGGGAAACCCATAAATCTCTAAAACCAAAAAGTATGAAAATATTGTGAAAACCGCGTCCTCTTATATTTATTAATAACGGAGATGCAGGAAAATAACCGCGAAAAATATGTAAATACCCTATAAACAAGTGTAGACAATTTAAAAATATATATAGCAGTTTAAACACATTCATGTGTACTTGACATATTTATTACGCCTAAATTGTTTTTAAAACTTACATTACACGTCACGAAATTTGCGTTTTTTTTTTCTTATTTTATAACAGTTTTATTTTTATGTAGACTAGTCCCTTTCCACCGGTTTCGCTAATTCTATAATTCTTGGTGTGGCCTTGTACTTTAATGCGTTCTTTGATATTGCCCAAGGATCGACTTCTTCTTCTTCCTTTGATTTTTCACTTCTTTGCTTCGGCTGAGCCAATACTTCAATTCTGGGTGTAGCTAAAATAAGTTTAGTAGTATTTTTTGGTGTACAGTTATGAACAGAAGTTAGGAAGTTGCCATATTTGATGAAAAAAATTTGAGCAAACAAGAAAAAAGAACCAGAAAAAATTATCATTAACGCAGGCTTTGAAGCGTTTTGTTCCCGGGGTACAGGGAACTACAATTTTTTTAATTCTCATTTTGCCGGCTTTTAGATATAATTTAAATTCAATACACACGGTTCTTAATGCACACGATAACAAGGCTATTACTAATATGCCAATATCAGTAATATCCTTGTTAATGTACAAAAAAAATTAAAGGGCGCCTTTTTAGTTCACGAACTTCTTTTTTGACAACACTTTATTAAGAATATTATTATCGTTTGGTTTTTATTAAAAATGTGCCTCCTGAAAAATAGTTCCGCTTCTTGAGAAAATAGCATTGCCATTTGGCCAAAATTTGAGCTAAGACATACAGAGATGCTCAAAAATGTAAAAGTCCTAATCCACGTGAAGCTAACAAGACACAAAATCGTTATTTAATAGTAAACTGTCACTGTAAATGCACTAGAGTTAATTTTTTTATGTTAGTAAATTAGGTTTAAAGCATACAGAAGGCCCCAAAAATAAAATTAATTTATTATTATTAGTTTTAAGTTTTTTAGCTACTCTGTATATTCTAGATAAAATTTTTGAATATCCATGCTCTTTTTTCACAATGTAGAACTTTTTATGAATATATACGATTTTTGTAAAGTAGATAATAAAAAATTAATTTTACTTTTAGTGCCTCCTGTATGTTCCAAACCTAATTCACTAGCATAAAAAGATTTACCCTACTACATTTATAATGGCAGTTTGCGTTTAAATAACAATTTCGTATCTTTTTAGCATCACGTGGATTAGGATTTTGACATTTTTGAGCCACCCTGTCTGTCCTAGCTCAAATTTTTTAATTGCAATGATATTTTCTCACAATACAGAACTTTTTTTTATGAAGAGTCACTTTTTTTCCTAAAATTAATGGGTAATAAAAAGTTTCTGCTTCAAAATTCTTGGAAAATTGAAAACGATTTTACAGCCACTTTTACCGTCCCGTGGTTACCATAACTAGTTGTTTAAATTTTTTATAGTTTCAATATCCAAATTATATGGCTTGGATACGGGGCAAACTGCAAAGAAATAAAAGTTTTAAAGTTACTTTTTAACTGCTATATTTATCCTTGACAGATTTCGGAAATAGGTGATGAGAAGGAAATTTGAAGAAAAAGGTTCTGAAAAGTATAAAACTGCTAGAAGACGTATAGCCATGGTGAGAAGGAAACAGCCTGATCAGACAAACGATTGCGGAGAAAGTCCTGAGGTCAACTACAGGAGAAGAGACCCCCTGATGACAAACTGTAGTGGTGGAATAAGTAGAGGGTTTTTCAATAAGGAAGTCCTATTTACGTCTGCGCATCGTTTTATATATGTTTCATTGATATTGTTATCAATGTTACAGTTTGTTCTACCAAACTATCGTGGAGACGTAGACGATTCCACAGCGCGTACAAATTGTTAAAGTGTATTTCGAAATAGGTGTTCTATTCACCAAACCTACCGTGCCTTGCGTGAAATTTACGGTCGTTATAATCGTCCAACAGAGAGAATAAACAATTCGATGTTTAATAACAAAATTTAAAGCGACTGGGTCAGTTGGTAATCAGACAGTGTCAGTACGTCGACATACCGCCCGTTTCATCGAAAACATCGAGGCAGTGCATCCTAGTGTACACGATAATCCATCGCAAGCAATTTCTCGCTGAGCACAAGAACTGCACATGTCGTCGACCATAACATGGCGAATTTTACATCTGGATTTAAAAACTCATGCGTACAAAATTATTTTAACACAAGAACTGAAGCCCAACGACCATAGATTGCGCCGTATATTTGCTGATTGGGGTCTGGCGTAATTCGAAGTTGACCCTGACTTTGGTCGAAAAATCATCTTCAGCGACCAGACCCATTTCTGGATTAATGGTTGCGTTAACAAACAAAATCTCCGGATTTGGAGTGACGAGAATTCAAGGAAGTTTTATGAACGTCCTCTCCATCCCAATAAAGTAACCGTATGGTGTGGGTTTTGGGCCGGAGGAATCACTGGACCATATTTTATTTCCAAAATGAGCAGGGAAATGCTTTAATTTTATTGGCGAAAGATATCGGGCAATGATAACCAATTATTTTTGGCCTAGACTCGATGATATGAACCTCAGAAAGTTTTGGTTTCAACAAGACGGCACTACAGGCCATACTACGCGTGAAACAATTGCTTTGTTAAGGGAGAAGGTTAGAAGTTTCACCAAGGTCCTGCGAATTAATGCCATAAGATTATTTCTTATGGGGTTATTTGAAAGCTGGGGTCTTTGCCAATAAACCTCAAACAACTGAAGATTTAAAGAATAATATTAGAAGAATTATCGATAAAATTCAACCGGCTTTATGTGAGACTGTTACCGAGAACTGGATATCTCGAATTTGCGCTACTGACAAAGCCGTGACGGCCATTTGCCCGATATACTTTTTCGTACATAATGGTATCGATTGTATTTAAAAATAATAAAAAAATAAATACAACAATATCTTTTACATAATTTGTTTTATTTAAATTGAAAGGTAAGACATCTATGGGAAGACTTTATAACAGTGTTAAAACTCAAGCAAGCAACTAAAACGAGGTGACTTGGTATGGCACGAATGAAACTAACGTCAAAATATAGGTCTCAAAGGGTACTATTGGACGTGGGGTGCCAGACCTTGCCCTGCCATAACCCCTTAGCAGCCCTAATTTTATAGTGATTTTATAAGAATCGATAGAATCTGATGTAAATGATTTACACACAGGAAGAAATACGAAATCATGGGTGATACAAAGCTATAGTGCTGTAAGGAACAGGAGGACATTTAAGAGTCTGGAAACTATGAAGATAAAGGTTTGGAAAGTTTATAGTTCTATAATTATAGATCTATAATTTTCCGTACCGGAGACAGAGATGAAATGTCAATTTACAAGCGGATGTAATTTCTCTAATAAAACATGATATGAAAAAGCATCAAGACAAGCGGAAGAGATTGCAATATGGTTTTTATTGAATTATAAAAGGCCCACAATAGAGAGTATTGAGGTGTATAAGGAATAAAGGAGAGCCAAGAAAACTTAGGGATTGTTTAATATGAATACAAGGGCTAGAACACAGGTAAGAAGTTGTGTAGGATTGACACAGCAATTTCCAGTTATGATTGGCCTACATTAGGGTTCGGCCTTAAGTCCTTTCGTATTCAACCTTGTTATTTATCATTGACATTAAAAAAAACTATAGACCGAGCATTCATAAAAACGTTTCGCGCCAAATCAGTTATCCATTTAAAACATGCAATGGATGCGGCTAAGAGGGATAGACACAGCGGAAAAACTGGCAGCACTGTCCAACATTCTTGGCGGCTGCCATCCAATTTTTTGCAGATTTGACACGGCCGCACCAAATTTAAATGTTTTTTTTTGCAAAATTATGTCAGCTTCTTCAAAGAAAAACACTTAAACGCTTCTCGCAAACACAAAACAACATAATTCCGCTTTCCAACAATGTCGCAAAGACAACGATTTTTATGAGTGGCCGCTTGTGTCATAGATAAAAATGTATGATTATGCTTGTATCACTTTTCAATTCGTAGTAAAATTGGTAGTAAACCGTGAAATACGAGTAGCGTTGTCACTTTTACTTAACAATTAATCACAGCGAGAAAGGAATAAAAGTTTATTCGGCTATGATGCATAAAATAGAACAAAATGTAAGTACTACTTTTTTATTAATTAATACTTATGTATGCTAATTTTATTAGATGAAGATACATATAGTCAAATAAATATCGTGTAATACTGTGTTGCTTGGATGGCATCAATCAGGACATTTTGTACACTTTGGCGACCGTCTGCAGTTGCCCAGTCAATACAGTCCACCAGTCTTTAGTGCAAATTCAATGACTGAATGCTTTGAATAGTAAATACCTGTCTTTAGTTTTTTTAAAGTCTATGATATTTATAGATGTCATAACCCAGAAAGTAAGATATAAAACACCCTGGTGCATGGATCTTATTTTAATATACAGCGCCAGCAGAAAATAGATTAAATGATAAAAATCCCTGGAAGATAGAAGTAGGCAGAAAATTGAGTTTACGTAGTTCAGTTGAGAAGAAATAGCCGAAGTAAGGATGTATGAAAAAAAGCTAACCAAAACAAAAAATTCCAGCAGGGCCTTTCCGTTCACAGAGTTTATACATAATATTTTATAAATTTTTGTTGGTAAAGCTTTGGATCACCCTGTATATATGTTTTGTTTTTTAAATCGGGAAAATACAGGTTTCTTAAATTCTATTTAAAATTAAAGTTTCTTGAAATATTGTCATTTGCGATTTTAATTGTTTTTTCCGGCAACTCATTCTAAAAATCCATACAAAAATCTTAATTATTTATATATACAATAAATAATAAATTATTTTATTACTTCCTAAATATCGGCTGTAGAGGCAATATGAGAACGGACCCTGTACTGACAATTTTTAAATAAATTTTCCAATCCCCAAATAAAAGATTTGGCCAGACGAGTTATTTCTTCCACAAACCTGATGAGACGTAAACAGTTTCTTTTCTACAATTAAGGCCCGTTTACATGCTACGTTTTTTTAGCTCCGTCTAGTTTGTTTAAATATAACGTGCTAAAGTTTTCTTCGTTTGGATGCTTCTAAGTAACTTTTTTCTACATTTTCCGATCATTTTTCACATATACGTCACATATGTCAGGTAAGGACGAACTGTCAATTTGGCCCTATTGGCAAGTGTACCGCCTACTGTTTAATTAAATAAATAAAAATAAACAAGGAGACTATTAAGTATGGCGGTGTTTGGTGTAAGCAGTAGCTTCTTAAAAAATTTACTTCAGTATCTTCGTTCGGCAGAGGATGGCTTATTTAATTATTTAAATATCATATAACAACATACCATTACCATGTGTGCACTCTTGTAGCCGAATTAAGAACAACTAAGTACCTGTGCGAGCGTATACATGTCGGGTCCATATACGTCGAGCGTATCAGCGAAATGCAAGGGAAGGGGTAGTGTTGCATTGCGATAGCGAGCGGTACCGTTGTCACAGACTCTTCAGGTTAAATAGTTACCCTCGTCAGAAGCTGCCCCTATGCCCTTGTATATAAAGATGTAAGTTATCGTGAAATATGGTTGCCAGATTGTGTTGTACCTGTTTAATAAAAGTGTTCTGGTTAGCCTTACTATAATTTATCTACCGCTGAAATACTCGATGCGTGGAGGCGCCGAACCGTATACGCGACAGTATAACTAATGCTGGTTAAGGCCTGCGTGAAAAAGAAATCGCTTAACATCGGCATTTACATTCGGGCAATCGAAAGCGATCTCAAAGAGCTGCCAAGTGCAAAAAATTGTATCTAACCTGTCTTGCGTTGTTTTGTAGTGTAATTGTGTGTTGTTGAACGAATAATAATTATAGAAAAAAAAACAAAGGGGCAGATCCTGCAAGAAAAAAGAAAAAGATCTACTGATAAAAATAGTAGTAGTAGGAAAGTAAGAAATTTTATTTAAATATACTACTATATTGGCCCAACTTTGGAGAAAGGCAGTAACTAGCACAAAATATAAAATGGGTTTTTTTGTGCTTTTGTATAGCTATGATCATTTTGTATCTTAATTCAACACAGAAAAGCAGTAAATCATCTTATATGGTATACAAATCAATAAATTACTTACTGCTTTTAGTAAAACGTAGTGTTTACAAACCCAAAAAGCAGTAAGTGTATTATACAATACAAGATGGCAGTATTTTGATTGACACAAGTTAAATGTTGCCTGTTTGTATTGTAGCAGGTGACTTTTATTCGTGTTACTGCCTATTATAATCATACAAATCTGCATTTTACATGCACCCTGAGTTCTTGACTCTTTAGTTAGTGTTTGATCTGCTTCTGAGAAAGACTATTATTTTTGTTTTAATAATTAGTTATTACAGTGGTTATAACTGTCAAGATTAATGATGGCAAACGGTAGGTAAGAAAATATCATCGTCAATGTTATGTGTTCTAAGCAATAATAAAATTTATAATTTAATTATTGAAATGAAAATCAGTTCGGTTTTCAAAATTCTAAGTGTACAAATGATGCTATATTTTCATTTATTGAGAAAATGTACTCAAATTTAAATAATAGTGAATTGATAACAGCTGTTTTCTGTGACTTCTCTAAAGCTTTTGATTGTGTTAATCATAACATACTTTTAAAAAAAATGCAAAATTATGGAATTTCAGGTAAATCTTTTTCCTGGTTTCATTCATATTTAAGTAATAGATATCAACAAGTAAAAATTTGTAACAAAATGTCTAATAAATTAAAAATTTCTTGTGGTGTCCCACAAGGATCTGTTTTGGGACCAATTTTATTTTTATTATACATATATCAATGATTTAGCTAATATTCCAATTTATGGAAATCTTTTTATTTTCGCAGACGATACCACTCTTATGTGGCACTCTAAAGACACTAATGACTTATACAAAATGAGTCATAGTGATCTATCTTTAATTAAAGAATGGTGTGATTCTAATCTATTAGTATTTAATTTTAAAAAGACCAATATTATGTCATTTAACACAAAAATTAACAATTTAAGTTTAGCAAATAATTATATTGAAAATAAATCTAATGTAAAATTTTTGGGTTTATTTATTGATAAAGATTTAAAATTTACCAATCATATTGAAAATTTAAATAAAAAAATTGCTAGCGGAGCATTTGCAGTAAAAACTGTAGCGAAGGAGCTAGGAACAGAAACAGCTAAATCAGTTTATTATTCACTTGTAGAATCTCGTTTAAAATATGGAATTCCCTTTTGGGGACTCTGTTCAAAAACTTTGTTTAATTCTGTTTTTGTTTTACAAAAAAGGGCTCTAAGATTTATGTGTAAAAGTCATTCGAGGTCTCACTGTAAACCTTTATTTTTAAAATATGAGATTTTGACTCTAACGTGTTTATTTATTATAGAAACTGTAACATTATTGCATAAAAATGGTCGCAATTTATCTTCGAGTAAAAGTAAGACAAGAACTCAATATAACATTCCTATACCAATACCTAAATCATCTTTAACTAAATCATCTATTTTTTTCGAAGGCAAAAAAGTATTTAATCACTTACCAAACCATATAAAAAATATAAAGGATAAAAGAAAATTTAAAAATGAAGTTAAAAAGATTTTGGTAAAAAAAGCATATTACTGTCTTGAAGAATATTTTAGAGATAATTTAAAATAATTATAAATTATGTATTTTTATTATTCATTATTTAATATCAGATAAGTTAGTATAGTTTCACTAGTCATAAGTCTGCTTTGTCAATGAAAATATATGTGAATGTATTTTTAGACAATAAAGCATATATCTATCTATCTATCTATCTAATTTAACTGATACACATAACCCTAAATTTTGTTTATAATACTGTTGTAGGTTATCGAGGACCGAAGTTATGTTAACAATGGTTTCTGAAAGGCAAAATGAGGAAAATCATAGTCCCCCAAAAACGAATTATGGAAATGCTGTCAATATTATTCAAGAAGCTTCTAAACATGATTTTATAATGTTGCAAGAAGAAACTGTAAGTGTAAAACCAAGTAGTACCAAATTTATGTATGTACAGAGTGATTCAGAATTTGACTGTTCTATTAATTCTAAAAATACATAATTGAAATGAAATTTTAAAAAAGTCAGTTTTGTTTGTTAGGCTAAATAAAAATCCGAGCAGGTAAAATAGTTAGCGATTTTTAATTATGATCCAGTAGCGTACCCATTTTTTATTGCCGTTTTTAAATCTAATACCAGGCTATGTTTTTTATGTTTTAAATACTGCATTAATTAGTTTGTTACTTCGAAGTGTCATTATTTTCTGTTTATTCGGCCATTTTTTTCCTAGAAATATCTTCGCAGAAACTAATTGTTAAACCAATCTAATTAGAGAAAGCGTAATTTAAATAAATAGTGCAATACCAGGACAAGTCTCTTTAAATCATCAGGAGATTGCAACAGATGTAGAAAATTACGAAAATAATAATTTGAATGAGGTTTATGAAGAAAATAATGACATAAACACTGCTAACTTAAATGAAATCAGAAGTTCAGACAAAGATATGCCAGTATCAGAGATTAGAAAAAATCACACAAAAACAAATGTTAAAAAGAGAAAAAATAAAATTTTGCAGAAAAGAAACGGATAAGTTAAAAGCTATAAGAGAACATCCGCTCAGAGACCCTTGCTAAGCCACATGCAAGAAAGAGTGCAGAAAGTTAATTAGTTCTGAACAACGAGAATTAATTCATAAAAATTATTGGTCGTTATCTTGGTTAGATCAAAAAAACTCGTGTTCACGAATGCCAGTTAAGAAAAGAACACTAGCTGCGAATTTTCAAAGAAACAACAGTTTGGTATCGGCTGTTACAAGAATTGGGAAACATGTTAATGTACGTAAGACGTTTTTTTTAGCGACGCCGGGATATCATCCTAAAAACGAAAAAGTTATTTTTAACGTTTTACACAAATCTACACCAGGGTCAATTATACCAATCGAAGATCAAAGGGGAAAAAATTCCCCACCTAATAAGATTGACAGGCAAGTTATTTCATGTCACGTGGAAACATTTCATCCAACTGTATCGCACTGTCGACGCGAACATGCGCCTCGAGAAAGGTACTTACCAAGCGACATCACAGTTGCAATAATGTACAAAGATTTTTCAGAAAAATTTTCACAATATAAATGCGGATATGAAGCCTACAGAAAAATATTATTCACCGGAAACCTTCGATTTGCCAAATTAGGTCACGACGAATGTGAGCATTGCGAAATAATGAAACTTCATGATCATGATCAAGACAACCTTAACGCAGGATGCCCTAGTTGTAAAAATTGAATAAGTAATAATAATAATCTTCTTTCAAGTCCTGAAAACAATATCTTTTTAGTGCAAATATTTCATATTTTTAAATGGCATTGATAATCCTAAAAAAAAAAGATGAAAAAATGAGTTTTTCGTCATTTTTTGGTACCTCTTAAATGGCACTTTCAAATACGATGGTTTATGAATTGATTTTAAAGATAACGCAATTATCTACAAATAAAAAAATATGCTTCTTTATTAATAAAAAAACATTCTTTAAATATTGGTATAAAAATTTTTAATATACTACCCAAAAAAATTAAATGTTTAAGTTACATTTCATTTAAAAAATATATAAAGAAATGGATAAAAGAAAACAGTTCTAAGATTGATGAAACTATAAAAATAAAATAAGTAATATTTTAATATTATTATTAGAACTTTGTAAAGGACATTATTAATTTTGTATAATGATTATTTAATTTATAGCTTTAATATTGTTTTTACCTGTATTTTAAAATTAATATTTTTGTATATAATTTTTATTTTAAATATAAACAATATTACCATATCACTATAAATTACGGACAGATGATTCACCTATGTGTTTATAGTGATTTAACCAAATAAATTTCTAATTAATTAACTTTGTATTATATATTATACTATAATTATATTATAAATAAAATAAATAAATAAATAAATAAATAAATAAATAAATCTACATCTGTTGAAAAGATATAGGTAATAGAAGGTTGAAAAATTCGAACAAAAAAATTATGGAATCAGAATGTTGTGATATATCTCAATAATAAATAATTATAAGTTATGGTTAAAACTGCTCATCATTTTCAAAAAGTTGACTCAATTTCAAGCAAAATGAAAAAAAAATCATCTTTAATCTGGAATAAAACCAAAGATAGGATCGTCGGAAACTGTATGTCCACGCCGACGCGACGGTGTTGACAGTGCCAACCGCGTAGAGCGCTGACGAAATGCATTTAACAGCTATATTATTAACTTTTTTTCGAGTTTTACTTACTTAGTGACAATTTAAAATTAATTCGATTTAATTTCCTTTAAATGGATTATTTTCAATGTATCATTTTGTCCTTTTATATAGAATGATACAATGAAAATAATTGATTTAAAGGAAATTAAATTAAAAGGAATTAATTTTAAATTTTCACTGAGTAAAACTCGAAAAAAACTTAATAATACAGCTGTTAAATGCATATCGTCAGCGCTCTATGCTGTTGGCATTGTCAAAACAGTCGCGTCGACGCGGACTTACAGTTTCCACGAGCCTATCTTTGGTTTTATTCCAGGTAAACGATTAGTTTTTTTTTTCATTTTACTTGAAGTTGAGTCAACTTTTTGAAAATGATGAACAATTTTAACCATAACTTATTGACATATATGACAGCATTCTGATTTCATAATTTTTTTGTTCGAATTTTTCAACTTTCTATTACCTATATCTTTTGAACAGATGTAGGTAGAGAGGCAAATTTCTTTTTGATTTGTAGATGATTGCATTATCTTTAAAATTAATTTGTGAACCATCGTATGTGAAAGTACCATTTAAGAGAGAGCTACCAAAAAGTGACGAAAAACTAATTTTTTCATCTTTTTTTAGGATTATCAAAGCCATTTCAAAATACTAAATATTTTCACTAAGAACTTGTGGAATTAGTTTAATTCAGAGTATTCAGAGTTAAGTTATCTCTGTGTTAAACACAAATGAAAAATAAACATCTCCGAGGGATTTGTCGTGGCAATTGTCTGTTTAATCACTGAAAAGCTAACATTTTTGGCAGTTTATGTTTACGAAACACTATGCTAAACTGACTATCTTCTGTTTTTAACACAGAATTAGGATTGGGTTCAAAGTTTTGTGCAGCAGGTTGTAAGAGTAATCAGAAATAGTCAGCCGAATAAGTAATATGTTGAACAGCAACAGAACGCATGTAACTGGTTAATTACACTGGTCTACAGTGTAAAAGTATTCGAAATAATTTAAACTAATTTTTTCTCGTCCTCTCATGCTGAAGAAGCTCTCGTAAGGAAAAGTTAGTATTAGTTTAAGTTTTTACGATTCGAAGCAATAAAGATAAGAATGCTATTCTACCGGCTAATGTTGATGTTCACTTAGTTTGTTGACAGCAAACGTTGAAAATATTGTGTTTTAGTGCTCTATTCTGAGCCATTTAGTATCACTACGTAATAAAAATAATAAAAGTAAACGTTTTAATAGATTTTATAGCAAAATGTCGCGAAAATGTGTTAAATATCATGATAATTTTTGTTACATTTGTGGTGACGCGATATTTAGTAAACAAAAGTGTTCTATATCGCCTACAATACAAAAAGCCTATTATTACAACTTTAGCGATAACGTAAAACACCAGGATAAAAGCTGGATTCCACATTTCTGCTGCAATCCCTGTGCTACAGGTTTGAGAAATTGGCTGAGCGGCAAAAAAACATCATTTCGTTTCGCAGTGCCAACGCAGTGGCGGGAACTGACAAATCACATAACTGATTGTTATTTCTGCTTGACAACTCATATATTTGGAAAAGGCAAGGGTGTTTCTAAAAAAAAAATGAAGACTGCCATAGTATATCCAAATGTACCAACGGCTACTCGTCCTCTGCCGGCTGCCGCACAGCAATCTTCACCCAATCCCGAAGCGTCCTAACATTGGCAACGACGAAGAAGATGAAAGCACAGACAGTTCACCATCTACTTTCTCAATGTCAGAATTCCAAGTACCTAGTATATCCTCACAGCCCCACAAGATAACGCAAGCTGAGGTAAACGATCTCGTAAGGAACTTAGAATTGCCAAAGAGCAAAGCAGAACTTCTAGGCTCGAGACTGCAACAGTGGAACCTTCTAGAAAGCGACGTGGCCGTAACTAACTTCTTTCCGTACTAGACAAAAAGAGTTGATGCAATATTTTGACATGGCTGAAACTTTAGTTTCAGCCATCGCAACCATGGAAAAACGATATCAGGGCAAGTGGAACGTTGCCATGTTGGCGGATTATTGCTGGACTGTTTGTCGAAATGTTCCAGAAGCAGAATATAAGAGAGCAGCGAAAAAACCACGTCGCCATTCCGCAAATGAGTAAAAAATGTATAATTTCTGTTAATTTTTGCAAAAAAATGGATTATATTTTTTCTACAAAACTAAAACTAATTTTGAAATATGTTTATTATTATTATGTTTAGCACGTAAAAATGAATAAAAAAAGTTACTGTACTCAATGAATACTTTTTCAATGTACGAATTTGTAGACCAGTGTTATTTCTAATGCTCAACTGAAAATGATCACAAATGAAAAAAAAATATATAATTTCACATATTTGTCGTGTAAATATTTTTACTGGGAAACTTTAAGTAGTTTAAGGCTCACAAAATACGATAGTGCCGCTCACGGTTTTGTCACGCACCGACCCCTGTCCGATAAAATCTAACCCGATCTTTACTATGGTACATAAAAAGTTCGATCGAATCAAATCTGTTTAAATTAGAATTTCACGTTTTTCAGTCAGATAAATCTATTTCTGCGTGCCTTTTCCAATTACATACCGGAGTAATCAATAATCTTACTTACTAATATAAAACAAAAAAACTATTCATACGATCGGTTATGAGAAAAAAAGCGAACGGAGTCAGATGACTTAAACACGACTAGAGCTAGACGCCCTAAATGCAGCCGAAGCGAGATGGGACGTAGATTTGAGTGTTGCCAATAGTATAAAAACAATTAAAAAATATATTGTAACCATGTATAGCACTGTAGTGTGAGGTGAGTCTAATTTGTAAAGAAATAATACTGTTTTAAGATATTTCCTGGGTCGTACCTTTATATCTTAAAGCACCTCTCCTGACTTTTCCGGGTTCTAATGGTTTGGGTTGATTTAAAACCCTAGCTGGAACTTTTGCTAACCTAAATATGTTTTCTGTGGGTTCATATGATAGAGCAGCTGCAGCAACCTAGGAATAATTTAAAGAATTTAAAATTGAAGTCGAGTGTATAAAAATAAAAATGAATTTTATTTCCAGTGCTAAATGGAACCTAAAATAAAACTTACATGTAGACTTTTTGGTGGTTCAATGTGATGTGGCTTTGGAGCTGCCAGCTCCTCTAGTCGATCAAAATTGGTAAACAATTTAGATGGTTTCTGTAAATGTAAAAGATATTTACTATAATTTATTATCATTAGTATTGGTAAACAAAAATTTCATTGGCATTTGGCATCGACTTCAGAAAAAAAAACTAGTCGGATTGTTTTATTTACAGACTTGAGAGTGGTTCAAGAAGTTTAAAAAGCTGCAAATATCACCATACTAGTGCAAACAATAAAGTTGTAAGTAAGCTAAATTACGAAAAATATCCCGAGAGAAGGTTTATGTGGTGGTTCCTCAGGATGTCACCAAGAAATGTTTGCCTTTGAAATATGTTAAAAATTAGTTTTTGGATCCCTTTAATTTTAGTCCTCCCAGTCGTTGCGCGCGTTAGTTTTCAGAAAAATACAAAAATTATTTTTTCGATTTCCCTTTTTTTCTCATTATTACATTACAGTACAGTACGTCACATAGAGTACACAGAGTACATCCCACGTACGGCAACTATGGCTGGTTTAAAAAGTGCAATACCCCAGGTAGGTAAAACCAATAATTGTTGAAAATCTCACACTGTATCTGTCTACGCAGCTGCAGTCTGCTCCACGGATTCTGGGGGAGCCGCAAATCGCTTAAGAAAAGGAACAAGGACACAACAAACACACTAGTCAAGGATCCTAAATGCCTAACCTAGACATGGAAGTAACCCGGAGATATTAGCAGATACGAGTTAGACTATATTTTAGTTAAGGAAGCCTTATGAACCAAGTAAAGGAGTGTAAGTGCTTCGCTGGAGCAGATATTTATATTGACCATGAGTTGGTCGTAATGAAATGCGAACTTAAGTTCAAGAAACTTACAAAGAGAATAAAGAAAAATAAGTTGAATCTGCAGAAACTCATGCAAAGCTGACGAAGTAAAGGAACGATACAT
>OZ020197.1:38629010-38789800 GCA_963971165.1 Philopedon plagiatum | reverse complement strand
GAAAAATTCCAGAAAAGAAGAGGATCAGATAAACAACTGCCTAACATAATAAACAGCGAGTTTAGAAAGGCCAAAGAAGAGTTGATCAGGAAATATTGTGAAAAAATTACACAGGAACTAAAGAAAGGTAAGGGGGAGTGGCGTATGGAAAAGTAAAACAACACTTTGGGGCAAAAATCAGCTTAAAGCAATATCCTACGAGATTAATTGTTGTTGTACCATTTAGTATGCCGTATTTATGAAGAAGGAAAGGTTACAAGGGACTTCCGGAAGACTGTGATAATAACATTACCAAAAACAGGTCGGTGCCGATGTTTGTGAATATTATCGGACATTAGTTTATTACCACACGCTTTAAAAACCTTAACACGGATTATTTACATAAGAATGTAAATCGAGATAGGAGAGATGCTTGCGGATAATCAGTGTGGATTCAGAAGAAACAGAGGAAGACGGGAAGCAGTACTCGGTTTGCGAACGTTAATAAAGAAAATATCTAGAGCTGGGAAGTCAAAGTTCATCGGGCTTGTACATTCGGAAAAGGCATTCGACAATGTGGAGTGTAAAAAAAATTGTTTAACATACTGAGAGCGGCAGGTATAAAGTTTAAGCCTTACGAGGATCAAACAGTCGTAATCAGGGTGGATGGCCAGGAAGAAGAACCAAAACTAGGTAAGGGCATTAGCCTGTCGCCCATACTATTTAATTTACACATAGAAGAGGCAATGAACGAAGATTAATAATTTGGCGTCACAATACAAGGTGAGAGGCCATGCTTTGGTTTGCTAACCCAAATGAGCAGATACTTTCCGATTACACAATAAAGAGAACTACCAAGAATACCAAGGTCAGGAAATGTCTAAAATCCGACAATGGAAGAAAAATGAACGTCAGACTAAGAGGACACACTCGAGAAAGTTAAAGAATTTCGATACCTGGGTAGCCTCATAACAAAAGACAATCGCAGCAAGCATGATATAAAGAGAAGAACAGTGCAAGGAGGGAAAGCTTTCGAAGAGAAAAGACAATTGCTAACAATCAACTTAGATATATTAATTCGGTAGCGTTTCTTAAAAGCTTGCGTATAGAGCGTTGCTTTATACGGGTGTGAAGCTTGGATACTACGGGAACAAAGATAAACGACACATAGAAGCATGCGAGATGTGGTGCTACAGAAGAAGGATAAAGATAAGTTGGGTAGACTGTGCTGAATGAGGGAGTGATGAATCGAGTTAGGGAAGGAAAGACTAACACATACATTACAAAAAAGAAGAAACAAATTGATCGGACATATTCGGAGACATAGCATGACAATTGCTTGTGGAGGTAATGGCAGAGGGTAGACAAGGCAGAGGTAGGCCTAGGCTAAACTATCTAGATCAAATAGACAAATACTAGACAAGAGCAAGGTTAGCTATAGGGAAACAAAGAATTTAGCACAGAGTCGCCAAGGATGGAGAGTTACGTCCAACCAAGCTCAGGATTGAAGACGATAAGAGGAAGATACAAAATAAATGTTATATCCTAATTATGTAGGTATGTGTTAAAAATTCTGAAGAAATTTTGGCAGTAATAGTTTTTTTAGATATCAGAAAATTAATTTCTTGCCTATATCGCCTGGAATACCAACCAAATTTTTATCATAGAAACCCCTAACCATGTACAGGATTATTGATTATATTTGGACCAATAGACAACTTTTTTATTTGACGAGATAGAAAAATATTTAAATTAGAAAAATTGTAGATTTGTACAAGAACCATGAAACGTAAATGAAGGAACCATCGAACATCAAATAAGCGAGTTTTGAACTAACCTTAAGTTTTTTTAGAGCTCCCACCGTATTTTTTTTTGTTTTTTAAATTCTTTTGACTAGTGACAGGTTCTCTAACCAGGTGTTTCAGTCATTCAAAAAATACTGTATATTACATATTAGTTTATTTATTATGGGCTACAGTCAGCAAGAAAAGGTTGGTATACAGGGTCCTGCAGCTCAGCTCCCGTCTTCTGTAGCTCAGTTGTCAATTAAGTTAGGATTTTGATATTTTGAAAACTTTACCTGTATTCTAAAGCGCATTTCAGGAAAATATTTTGGGTATACAGGGTGTCCCAAAAAAGTGTGACGTCATGATGATATATTTTTTTAGATTGCATGCCATATATTTTGTTACTTATTTGGATGCCTCTTATCGTCACCTACATACCCCTAAGATTTTATTGAAATTGGTTCGGTGATATCAGCGAAAAAAAATAAAAATTAAAAAAAAAGTTTTGAACCACTGGTTTTAAAAATTAATGAAACAGAAAACAAAACATTATCAAAAAAAGCAAAATTTATCCTAATTTTAGCTTGTGTCCAGTTGCAAAATTCGACACGTTGTCCAAAATCTCCTTTGAAGAGTTCTTGATGAAATCGGATGTGATAGGCATGGAAACGGTTGTCCTTTAAAATTCGTTGATCGGTTCTTTCGCTTACACCCACGGCATCACCGATTGCTTGTTGACTAACGGAAGGATTTTTCATAAGAGATAATAGCACAGCCAATTGGTTTTCTTCAGCTCGAACCGGTCTATTTCTAACTGGTTTTGTATAGCTTACATTTCCCGTTTGTACAAACCTCTCCAATAAGTTTTCCAGGTTCCTTTTGTCTGGGTATCATCGTTCCGGATAACGCTGTGCATAAACTGGACTTGCCAAAAATCAGTTCTTACCGCAGTCTCCAAATATGAAAATCATATCTACGAGTTCTCGGTTGAACTCCATGACAGAAAATAATACTTCGGTGTAAACAGCTTAAATAACTAATAATAAGAAGCTAATAATGTTTCAAACTTTTACAATACTGCAGTCAAAATAGACTCTTGTCACTTAAATGTCAATAAATTGTTTTTCAAAGCCACCTTCGATTTTTATTCATTAAAATAGCTATTGCAATAGTTGACAAAATGAGTTTTTGGCGAATAACTTTAAATGTGTTACGAATTGCGATAGGGTCATAATTAGAAAAATGTTTGTTTTTTAATTCCGCATTGAATGACATAAAAATATACAGTGGCTCCAATTGAAAATAAGAAAAATAAAGTGCTTTAAATTTTGAAAAGTTTGACACTAACTTTTGGACACCCTGTATAATTCAGATCATTCATACTTGATTAACGAGACTGTGAGACCTTACTTAATAAGTACCTTGTATAATTTTATTACCGAGGCACTATTTGTATTTTTCATTAATTTTTAAAACCGTGGTGCAAAACTGATTTTTTTTAGTTTTTATTTTTTTTTCGCTGATATCACCGAACCGATGTCAATAAAATTTTAGAAGTATGTAGGTAACCATAAGAGGCACCCAAATAAGCAAAAAAATATATGGCATGCAATCTAAAAACATATATAATGCTGACGTCACACTTTTTTGGAACACCCTGTATAATCAAAAATATTTTCCTGAAGTGCGCCCTAGGATACAGGTAAAGTTTGCAAAATATAAAAATCCTAACTTAATTAATAACTGAGCTACAGAAGACGGGAGGTGAGCTGTAGGACCCTGTGTACAATATACATAAAATGCAATAAAATAAGAAGCTAGCAAGGGCATTATATGGAAAACTGTAAGAGAACCGGCAAGTTCCAAGCCTAAGCACCTACAGGAAAATAATAAATTATCAAGATTTGAAAAGAAAAAAAGGTCAACACGCCAGCCTGACGACACATTCACGCCTGCGTTATTTTAATGATAACCCGATTAACTCTATACCGGTGGCATGTGAAGCATCAAACACTACATTTTACAGAGTCCAAAGCACTCTAAAAAGTTCAAATATAAACCTTATAAGTTCCGTTCCGTAAAGTTCAACAGCTTTCTGAAGAAAATAAATGCAACATACTCGAATTTTGTAATGTTATGGTAGACCAACTTCACAGGGATGACACTTTTTTTGGCGGAATAATATGGACAGATGAGGCTTGCCTTGCTCCAAACAGTGTCTATAATAGACATAATACCCGTTATTAGGGTCCACAAACCCCTCGTGTTGAAAAGGCTGTCATAACTTCAGAACGGAAAGCTTTCAGTGTTTAGTGTGCGTTATTGGTGACAGGATATTAGGGCCGCTTTTACGAAGATGACTTAACTGGTGATAGATATCATCATTTTCTTGCTGGAGAAATAGAGAACTTTTTAGACGAGTTACCGCTTAATATCCCCAACCGATCTGTTTGCCAACAATACGCACACAACACGCCAAATTAGACACAGTTTTTAAATCAAAAGTATCAGCCTTGAATAGGTGAAAATGGTTCAATTCGATGGTGTCCCAATAGCCCTGATTTCACACTGATGGACAGGTCTTTCTGGAGATGGCTCAAAGATCGAGTGCATAAAAAAACATTTAACACTTTAAAAGAACTAAGGCGGATAATTGTGGAAGAAATACATTTTATTTAAGCACACCCGAAGGAGTCGCTGAGGGATGATGCCGTCAGTGATTTAAAGACATGTTATCGCACTTGCTTTGAGCAAAACGGGGGTCAGTCCCTTTGAACATGTGTTAAAGTAAATATTCATGTTACTTCTTTTTTATTAATATTTTAGTTTAAAATAAAAACTATTGTAAAATATATCAACTTTTTCTTGCTAACTGTGGCCCATAATAAATAAACTAATAATAAACTGTCTTTCTTTAAATGACTAAAGCACCTGCTTAGATCACCTGTCACTTAACTAAAGAAAATGTTTCCATCGAATCCCTATATGACTTGCATTAACTCATATACGAGGGGTATGGAGGGTTGCTTGGGTTGCGTTTATTTTTTAAAATTATAGGAAAATACTTGAACATCGGTGTAGGTAACTTAACATAAAATAGAGCTCTTAGCGAGTAGAATTTAAAAAACAAAAAAAAAATGGCGAGCCCTTTGTAAAAACTCAAGGTTAGTTCATTACTCGCTTATTTGATATTTAATTGTTGTTTCAGTTCCATTTCCTGGTGGTTCTTGTACAAATCTACAATTTTTCTAATTTAAACATTTTTTCAAATATAGAAGGTATCTTATTGGTCCAATTATAATAATCAACTGTACTAAAACATTTTTTTTAATTTTTGTCAAATGGAAGAAAGTAAAAATTGTCGAAATTGAAAAAAGTTTTATCCCTCAATAAAATACCGTGCGACTATTATTTCACATAGTCTTTCTGGTGCACTCCCTCAGGATCTCAATCGAATCGGACGTCCGTGGGCGCAATAGCCATACTATGCAGTAGAGTTGATACAAAACAGTATTTTCCGGTAACAGGTACGTTACGTTCCAATTCCAAGTTCATACCTGTTTCAAATACCTGATATTTTTTTACCTAGTACTGTAAAATGTACAATTCAAAATATATTTAAAAAAAACATGAATTTAATTACTACAGAAAATATATATCATGCACAGAAGCGTATCCAAGGGGGGTTAGCAGGGTCCCCTGACCCTGCTACAAGGCAAAGAGGGAACCGGTGCCTTTTTGGCAAAAAACCAAATTCGGAAATATCAAAGGCATACCTATATCACGTATACCAATAAAAAAAATGTAACTACAACCTATTTTATTTTTCAATTTGTGCCACTGCCGCCATTGGCAACCTTGCGTTAGCGTCCCCACTGCACTCTATTGAACTCTACTCTCGGTCTCGATTACTTCAAACTATTATTACATTACGCTTTTAGATAAATAGCGGCGCTGTTCAGTAGTTTAGTAAGCCTGCAGAGGCGGAACGTAACTTCAGAAAGTTATCGACCATTAAAAACCGTTTTCGGGCCACTATTGGTGAAGATAGGTAGCTGCACTAGCAATAACGTATGTCCCATAAGTTTTGAGAAAAATTTGCGTTGTTGAGTCTTATAAAAATAATGTTTTTGCCTAAGGTGGCTTTGCAAAAAGTCACAATCAGTGACGGATTGTCATAACATGTCATTTGCGCCAACACTTGTAATTACAATGGCGTACAAGCTTGATATTCGGAAAAGCATTTTTCCATTAGTTGGACAAGTACCTAAGCACGAAATTGTAAGACTATTCAGGGGCTAAAACATTTAAGTGGCTACAATTTATCGAACAATAAAAGAATGCGAAGAGGGCATACCTTGTGTCAACTTGCCGAAAAGTGGAAGGCCGAGCGTACTAAGTCAAGCGAATGAAGGAAGGCTGGTTCAATTAGCAAAAAACAAGGTTGGAACGTCAGTGCGCAAGCTATCTAGAAGATTCAGGCCTCGTATCTCGCGCATGACAGTAAGTACGACTCTCTCTCTCGGAGTAATTTGCAATATAGAAAAAGAAGAAAAGCACCAAAATACACTTATAGCTCATATACGTAATACGTATATGCTGTAGCGCAATTATAGAAAATTCCAAGGTGTTGCCGCGCATTAAGGCGTGTTCATTTTGTTGATAAAATTGTCATCATAGATGATGAAAAATATGTTATTTTGTCCAATTCAGAGATAATGGGTAATGAAGGATTCTACACGGATAATATACACGACTGTCCAGATGAAGTTAGATTAAAAGGAAAAGCCAAGTTTTCTGTAAAAATTTTAGTGTGGTGCGCAATTTCCGAAGCAGGTGTTTCTCACCCATATATTCGACGTGCTCGTGGTGAAGCCATTAATTTGTCAAAACTTCGTCAGTTTAGTACTGCTATTCACCCCAATGACGAGATTATCTTCTGGCCCGATCTGGCTTCATGTTATTATGAAGACAAACAACAGTGGTTGACTCAGTTGACTGCCAGTAAAATCAGTTGTGTCCCACCAAACGTGCCTCAAGCGAAGCCTAAGAAAAGTTTTGGGCCCTACTAGCTAGAAAAGTTTACGATTATGGCTGGGAAGCTCAAAACGTAAAACAGTTACGTCGCCGAATAAACCAAAAAATTCCTGAAATCGACATTGGTGCCGTCTAAAGGCTAATGGCGCAAGTTAGGGTTAAGTTGTGTGGTATTGAAGAACATGGACCCTTATCCGTAGTTTAAACCAGGGGCGGCTACTGCCAGGGGGCGCAGGATCTCGCACCCCCCAATTAAACTACCAACTAAAATAATAATATAAATATATAAAATATCTATTTCATTAAAGCAACTCATAGCACCAAAAAACTGTTCAAATTATCCTCGTAACGTAAATTACAGAGCCAGCGAAAGCACAAATACATAATGCAGAGTTTTTGCTTGGAAGGTAGTTTGGAGTACCTTGGCAAAAGTCCACGTTATAATCTGAACGGTGGACCAAGCGCGAACCGAATGCTTCCTTCCGCAGGTTCTCAGCTTGAGAACAGCTGCGAGATGATGTCAGGCAAAAGGACGCGATGCTCGATGGCCAATAAGATTGAGATTGCGAATAAATCTGTGGTTGCTATGACAACGGTCGGCATAGTACACGTGCTTCGGTCTCAATACTTCAGCAGCCTTTCTGCCTTTGCCGTTAAATAGTTTGTTTTGTTTTCTGTTTTTTCGGTATTTTCATTGTCAATATGAATTCTGTAAAGTATATTTTAGAAAACAGACCTATTCCATTTGAAGCAAAAGTTGCAATCAAAAAGTTGGGTCGTCCAACACCCGATTTGGAAATAAAATCAACGGTGTTTATGACGTTTTGAAAAAAAATAGTGCAAGCTAGCATTCGGCGCTTTTCACTCCTCACCTTTAACCCTCCTCCCCCTCCCCCTATCAACTGCTTTGCAACCCCCATATTCAAAAACCACGAACCGCCACTGGTTTAACGTATAGTTTTAATAACAATGAATGTAGAAATAACGACTTATAATTTAATATAATAAAAAATTAACAGAATACAAAATTTGAGTATTAATATTTTTTGTCAAAACTTATGGGATATACGTTATTAGTGTTTTTAGGTACGTATCGAACGTGACGTTTGTAAAGTAATTCACATAGTCGAAATTGGTAATAATTTTAAAAATGTAAATCAAGACGGTTACAATCTTTAGTATTTTCTTTCATTATTTTAACATGTCGTTTACTTGTTCCTTGCTTGCATACTTGCTTAGCTTTAAATGTGTTATACTTTTAAGTTTGCTTCCGGTTCCTAATCAAATTTTGCGAAACATAGAGGCTACACCTAAAACCTGCTTTTCGAAATGCCCTGAACACGCCACTGATCATGCAACTAAAGTTATTATTAGATAACAAAATAAATTATTTAGTGCTCTTAAATAATCAAATTAATTTATTTCATGCTCTTTTCCGGCTATATTATACAGGGTGAGTCGGGAGGAACGCACCAAATTTTGGGAGTTTATTATACACGTACCTAAATATTAGTCACAAAACCCAAGAGTTGTAATCCGATTTTCATTTGTTTTCAAATTATAACGGTCTGAAAAAACACACATTGTTTTTAATTACAATTTTTTTAATAAAAAATGTTCAAAGACATCCTTTACAACGGCATCATTATCATCTATACACCGACAAAAAAAAATCAAAAAATAAAAATAAAGCATCCTTATTTTGTAATTGGAAAAAATCTGCTTAGGTACAACTTTCGAGTTTTTTCGACTTATATTTGCGTGCAGAATACACTAGAATTTGGTGCGTTCCTCCTGACTCACCCTGTATAATATAAATAATAAAATAATTTAATCTGTACTTGATATATCTTGTGTGCGGGAACGCGCTTTCGGGGAAAATATCGGAATTAAAAAATAACAGCTGAGCGGTGTGACAGAGAAATACGTATCAATAATAATCGTACTTATTACTTCGTATAAAAATGAAAATACTGAAAATACTCCATACACCGAGACAGATCCCGGGATCGGCGGCGCTCGCTGCTCAATTTTTAAAGACATTTATTACTTTTTAATAATTTACAATTCAACACTTACAACAAAGCGTATTTCACGTAAATAATATTTGTAAACGTATTTATTTGCTGAACGGCCGACGCGTGACTCCGATCCGATGAGTAAAAAAACGCGTACAGCGGAACCTAGTATTGTTGATAAAATCGATAACTGTTACCTGTATCTACCTGTTATGCGCTCATACCTGTTAAACAGGTATGAGCAGTTCTTAGTATTTTATATCATCTCTACTACGCAGGGCTCGCCTTCAGATAGTCGGAGATCGGTGTCGGAGGCAATGAGCTTGCATCCGAGCCGATAGACCTAATTCGAGCCGGACGATTTTTTGTTTAATCTGTGTGGGGACGCGCTATAATAATTTATAGGAAAGACCACGCACATTTTTATTATTATTATTAATAATAATAATTATTACTATTATTATTATTATTATTAAAGAAAAAAATACTGTTAACTACGATAGAACATTAAAAAAATGTATAAGGGTCAGTAGTACAGAAGTGAGATAATATTATGGCCAAAACTTTGTATTGGTATATATCAAACACGGTCACAAATTGGTAAGAATGTTTACAGATCGACATTTGGATCTCAGGGTTTCTAGAAAACCTGTGTAAGTTTTGAAAGTTGCCTGTAGTTACGGTTATTGCGAAATACCAAAATATTTAATAGTTACCGAGTTTCCTTGATGCAATTGTACGAAAATAAATGGATGGTGTATTGAGCAGCATGTCCAGTTGCCGTTCTGGAGTTAATATTTTACAGATTTATTTCTCTATAACAAGAAAGCACACAATTAAGTACCTACACGCCATTTAATTCTAAATACAAAACACATATAATAGCTGTTTTATACCATATATGTTTTTTAAACTCTTCAAAAAGTAACAGAAAAATTGTATAGTTTCATAAATTACCCCGTTTCTGTCACATGACACATGTACTCACCTTTACTGGTTCTGGAAGAAAAACTGGTTTAGGTTTGGCCATTTCGTCAGTCCTTTTTGGGTCTATGGCAGGCTTTTTTCCTTTGGTTTTTTGCTGACGCCTTAGTTCCCTAAATACATAATAAATCAATTTAACATAAGTCAGATATATATATATATATATATATATATATATATATATATATATATATATATATATATATATATATATATATATATATATATATATAATATACATATATAGGGAACAACGTAGCAAATTGTGGGGTAACAGCAAATGAAAGTACACTCTTTTAAGATAAATCCGAGCTTTCGGAAATGTTTATTTCCATCTTCAGGGACTGAAAAACAAAACGATACTTTTTTATTTTATGTAAGGTAATTAAAAACCCAAGTACTTACATCTTAGATGAGATTGTTCATATTTGATGGTATCGTTTTATTCTTCAGGAGAAATATACACAGCATCGTGAAAACAAAAGTCTTAAGTCAATTTAAAACAACATTAAAATACATGGATGGTCAAAACAAACAATAAGCAATTAAAATTAAAAATCTTTCCTGAAGACATCGTTCTCTGGTATGAAATCACATCATCCTGGACTGAATATGCAAATTGACAGATTTTTTGGTTGGGTTAAGTTAGTAATGGGTAAGTACCCACGGCCGGAACCGTAACTGTACCTTATACCAACATTGGAGCGTCACTTTTGGTTTTAGTGACACCACTAAGTTTTTTATTTATTTAAAATACTATCAATATTGCAGATTCTACGTGAAAATTCGGTATTTTAAGAAAATTAATTGATTTTTTGTGAAAGAGAAAGAGTAAGTTACTGTCACCTCATTGATAGAAGTACCCGCGTCCTACAAACTTTCAGACATGCTTAATTGGTTATCATTGTTATGTGGTGTCACATCTAGTGCTAATAAATAAGAATATATTTCACTCAAATGGTGTATATCTGTTCTTTTGTTCATTGTTACCTGTTCTTGCGCAATGAATGCCATTTCTAAGAAAAGTCTTTTTTTATAATTATGTTCAGTGGCTAGGACCTTAGTAGCCTCATAATTAATAGCATGTTCAGATTTATTCACATGCTCTGCCAAAGCACAACGTTCTGGATGAAGTCTACAATCACTCTTATGTGATGTAATTCTATCCGAAACCGGTCTGGAGGTCTGTCCTATATATACTTTGTCACATTCGAAGCACGGGATGCTATATATCACATCTGAGAGATTCTTAAGGGGTGTTTTATCTTTTAATTTTGTATCTATAGAACCGAGTCTCAAAACCGTCTTGTTAGCTATTTTAATATTTAGATGATCACCACAATTAAAGATCCTTGACAACTTTGGAGTAACTTCTCTGATATATGGCAATGATGCATAAAGTGTGTGCTCTCTTACCAGCTCTGCATTGTCTTGTGAATTATGATTTAAATTATTATTGTGGTGTTGGTTTATTGAGCTTTGGAAGAAATCATGGAGCTCCATTGTGGTGAACAAAGTACTGTTATCTCCCATAGAGGTCGCCTCGTCCATAAGGGTGGAAGAAGTGCTGAAGAAAATCTTGCGCAGTAACGTTTTGGGATAAGAATTATTCAAGAATAATGTGTATAACATATCCAAGTTCTTTTTGTGAAAGGAACGATCGGAGACTTTCAAAACTCTATCCTTCATCTGTTTTACCAAATTCACTTTCATTGATTTTTTGTGATATGAGTTGTAATTGAAGTATCTCCCTGAGCTACAGGGTTTTTGGTACCAATCAACCAATATCACATTATCATCATTTCGAATAAGTTTAGTGTCAAGAAAAGGCACTGAGAAATTTTGATCTTCATTTTCAATGGTGAATTGTATATATGGATCGTAACTATCTCATCTGTGCCATTCCTAGGTAGAGCAAGGATAATGTCATCCACATACTTTTTAATGAAATGAGGTTTAAATGACAACACCGGCAACACTGTGTCCAACAAATCGTCCATCACATATGCTGCCAAAATAGGCGAGATAGATGCTCCCATCGGGGTACCAAAACTCTGCTTGTAAAACTTATTGTCAAATGAAAAATAAGTATTTTGAAATAAAAAGTTGATTAGATTAAAGAAAGTTGATTGATTAATGTTACAAACACCACTTATTCGTTCCCAATTCTTAAATAGCGCCCTATGTACTGCGTTATAGTATACATTGCTGAAAAGAGAAACCACATCTAAACTAGCGATTACATAATTGTCCGGGAGAATCATGCCATTGAACAATGTTGCAACTTGAAAAGAATCCCTTATAAAGTAATCATTATCAATACTGTAAGCCCTGGTTAAAACATCTGTGAGAAAAGTAGCAAGTAGCCCCGTAGGGGCGCCTATTGAGGCTACAATTGGTCTTATAGAAAGTGTTGGTTTGTGTATTTTTGGCAGAGCCTAGGTATAAGGTACAGTTACGGTTCCGGCCGTGGGTACTTACCCATTACTAACTTAACCTAACCAAAAAATCTGTCAATTTGCATATTCAGTCCAGGATGATGTGATTTCATACCAGAGAACGATGTCTTCAGGAAAGATTTTTAATTTTAATTGCTTATTGTTTGTTTTGACCATCCATGTATTTTAATGTTGTTTTAAATTGACTTAAGACTTTTGTTTTCACGATGCTGTGTATATTTCTCCTGAAGAATAAAACGATACCATCAAATATGAACAATCTCATCTAAGATGTAAGTACTTGGGTTTTTAATTACCTTACATAAAATAAAAAAGTATCGTTTTGTTTTTCAGTCCCTGAAGATGGAAATAAACATTTCCGAAAGCTCGGCTTTATCTTAAAAGAGTGTACTTTCATTTGCTGTTACCCCACAATTTGCTACGTTGTTCCCTAACTAGTCCAGCAACGACTACCCTTCTTCATAAATACAGGTATGGGGTTTTACCAGACGATCAGGACAAGATATGGAGAGGATGCAGTGGGAAAGCTTAAGTTATGGTCAAAGAATAATGTTAAGATGGCTAGAGAATACAACAGAAGAATTTTCCTTCTTCAATGCCGACAGTCTGCAATCCTACCAGAACACATCACATCAGCAACGAAACCAGTAGGAGACCTGCTACATCGACAGGACATCAATATTAATTTGCATGAATATGACAAAAGGTTGGGTAACAAACTAGTAAGTCTTGAAATATCTGCTACCCATAAATTGATAGAGGAACTTGAGTCCAACAAAACTACAATTAGGGATGAAATTATTAATTTAACTAATGAAGCAATTTTTAATGAATTTTCAGCTAGACAAAAAATACAATATAATAGAATTTACTGTAAAATAAAGAATAAGAATATAGCAAAACTAAATAATTTAAAGTCAAAATTCACTCAGAATTATCTTAATACTCAACCTAACTGGGTCAAAAATATCTCGGATACAGTTATACCAGACGATATTTTAAAATTTCTGTCGTTAGGGCCTAAATTCAGTATTGAACCAGTGGTAGGGAGAGATATTCCTATTAAGAGGGTTTTGGCAGACATAGATTACATAGTCTCTCATTTTGAAGATAATAACACAAAGAACATTTTAACAGCAAAACTTACGAATGTTATCACTAATCACATTCATAATACCAAATCTAATAATTCTTTTTATAATAAAATGTACATTAAAACTAAAAAAATTTTAAAAAACAATCCTAATTTAATTTTAACAAAGTCTGACAAGGGGAATGTTACTGTTGTAATGTCCAAGCAACAATACTTTAATTTATGTAATGAACTAATATTACAAGACAATTCGTACATAGAAATTAATAGAGACCCCACACTGTCTATACAAAATAAATGCAATAAATTAATTAAAGGATTATATGACACCAATCAAATTGATGAGAATCTAAAAAAGAAACTTACTAACTATAGAGGGGTGTCTCCAAAATTCTATGCTCTGCCAAAAATACACAAACCAACACTTTCTATAAGACCAATTGTAGCCTCAATAGGCGCCCCTACGGGGCTACTTGCTACTTTTCTCACAGATGTTTTAACCAGGGCTTACAGTATTGATAATGATTACTTTATAAGGGATTCTTTTCAAGTTGCAACATTGTTCAATGGCATGATTCTCCCGGACACTTATGTAATCGCTAGTTTAGATGTGGTTTCTCTTTTCAGCAATGTATACTATAACGCAGTACATAGGGCGCTATTTAAGAATTGGGAACGAATAAGTGGTGTTTGTAACATTAATCAATCAACTTTCTTTAATCTAATCAACTTTTTATTTCAAAATACTTATTTTTCATTTGACAATAAGTTTTACAAGCAGACTTTTGGTACCCCGATGGGAGCATCTATCTCGCCTATTTTGGCAGCATATGTGATGGACGATTTGTTGGACACAGTGTTGCCGGTGTTGTCATTTAAACCTCATTTCATTAAAAAGTATGTGGATGACATTATCCTTGCTCTACCTAGGAATGGCATAGATGAGATAGTAGATACTCTTAATAGTTACGATCCATATACGTATACAATTCACCATTGAAAATGAAGATCAAAATTTCTCAGTGCCTTTTCTTGACACTAAACTTATTCGAAATGATGATAATGTGATATTGGTTGATTGGTACCAAAAACCATGTAGCTCAGGGAGATACCTCAATTACAACTCATATCACAAAAAATCAATGAAAGTGAATTTGGTAAAACAGATGAAGGATAGAGTTTTGAAAGTCTCCCCTTTCACAAAAAGAACTTGGATATGTTATACACATTATTCTTGAATAATTCTTATCCCAAAACGTTACTGCGCAAGATTTTGTTCAGCACTTCTTCCACCCTTATGGACGGGGCGACCTCTGTGGGAGATAACAGTACTTTGTTCACCACAATGGAGCTCCATGATTTCTTCCAAAGCTCAATAAACCAACACCACAATAATAATTTAAATAATAATTCACAAGACAATGCAGAACTGGTAAGAGAGCACACACTTTATGCATCATTGCCATATATCAGAGAAGTTACTCCAAAGTTGTCAAGGATCTTTAATTGTGGTGATCATCTAAATATTAAAATAGCTAACAAGACGGTTTTGAGACTCGATTCTATAGATACAAAATTAAAAGATAAAACACCCCTTAAGAATCTCTCAGATGTGATATATAGCATCCCGTGCTTCGAATGTGACAAAGTATATGTAGGACAGACCTCCAGACCGGTTTCGGATAGAATTACATCACATAAGAGTGATTGTAGACTTCATCCAGAACGTTGTGCTTTGGCAGAGCATGTGAATAAATCTAAACATGCTATTAATTATGAGGCTACTAAGTTCCTAGCCACTGAACATAATTATAAAAAAAAGACTTTTCTTAGAAATGGCATTCATTGCGCAAGAACAGGTAACAATGAACAAAAGAACAGATATACACCATTTGAGTGAAATATATTCTTATTTATTAGCACTAGATGTGACACCACATAACAAGGATAACCAATTAAGCATGTCTGAAAGTTTGTAGGACGCGGGTACTTCTATCAATGAGGTGACAGTAACTTACTCTTTCTCTTTCACAAAAAATCAATTAATTTTCTTAAAATACCGAATTTTCACGTAGAATCTGCAATATTGATAGTATTTTAAATAAATAAAAAACTTAGTGGTGTCACTAAAACCAAAAAGTGACGCTCCAATGTTGGTATAAGGTACAGTTACGGTTCCGGCCGTGGGTACTTACCCATTACTAACTTAACCTAACCAAAAAATCTGTCAATTTGCATATTCAGTTCCAGGATGATGTGATTTCATACCAGAGAACGATGTCTTTAGGAAAGATTTTTAATTTTAATTGCTTATTGTTTGTTTTGACCATCCATGTATTTTAATGTGTTTTAAATTGGCTTAAGACTTTTGTTTTCACGATGCTGTGTATATTTCTCCTGAAGAATAAAACGATACCATCAAATATGAACAATCTCATCTAAGATGTAAGTACTTGGGTTTTTAATTACCTTACATAAAATAAAAAAGTATCGTTTTGTTTTTCAGTCCCTGAAGATGGAAATAAACATTTCCGAAAGCTCGGATTTATCTTAAAAGAGTGTACTTTCATTTGCTGTTACCCCACAATTTGCTACGTTGTTCCCTAACTAGTCCAGCAACGACTACCCTTCTTCCTATATATATATATATATATATATATATATATATATATATATATATATATATATATATATATATATATATATATATATATATATTATTTTATTTCTTAAAACCATTTATTTTATATTTTTTCGTTTTTTTCTTGGGTATAGGTTTTGATGTAAAAAATTAAAACAACTATTTGCCTGACGTTTCGCTCATCTTGGTGAGCTTTATCAAAGGTTCATTCAGTTTGGAATATATCTACAATAAAATAATGTTTCTCATCAGTTTCACAATTAAATCCTTAACTCAACACACAAAAAAATATATAAACAATTGTCAATAACAATTATTGGTACACACCTTGAAAGTATTGTCTGGTTTACAACATCAAGACACATTAACTTAGAATTTGTTCTTTAACGATAAGGAAAAATTATTGGTATTTTTTTCTTGTTTTTTATACATTATGTGTTGTGTAGAATCAAGCATCTTTTATAATAATATGGTGGTGTAGGATTAATAGTTCAAGTATGAATTAAATTGTGGTAAATTTGGCTTAAGTTTTTTACATCCTGTTTGTCGTTTACGGCATTTTTTTCTTTTTTTATGTGGACCATCTCTTTAATTACATACAAGTTTGTGATAATTTCTATCGATGTTCAAGATCTTTGTGTTATTAAAACTGAATTCGTGATTAGTGGTTTGTTCGTGTTTATGTAACGCTGTAGAGGCATTTTTTGTGTATTTGTGTCCATTGATTCTATTTTCTAAGTATTGGGTTGTCATGCCTATGTATTTCTTGGGACAATTGAGGCAAGGAATTGAGTATATAACGTTTGACTTGACTTTTGACGTTATATACTCAATTCCTTGCCTCAATTGTCCTAAGAAATACATAGGAATGACAACCCAATACTTAGAAAATAGAATCAATGGACACAAATACACAAAAAATGCCTCTACAGCGTTACATAAACACGAACAAACCACTAATCACGAATTCAGTTTTAATAACACAAAGATCTTGAACATCGATAGAAATTATCACAGACTTGTAATTAAAGAGATGGTCCACATAAAAAAAGAAAAAAATGCCGTAAACGACAAACAGGATGTAAAAAACTTAAGCCAAATTTACCACAATTTAATTCATACTTGAACTATTAATCCTACACCACCATATTATTATAAAAGATGCTTGATTGTACACAACACAGAATGTATAAAAAACAAGAAAAAAATACCAATAATTTTTCCTTATCGTTAAAGAAGAAATTCAAAGTTAATATGTCTTGATGTTGCATGATACCAGTAAAAGAAGGTATGATATCAAGCGCTGTCAAATTCGTCCGGGTTTTGCGCGTGACGTCAAGTAGAGCTTTTTTCAAATTTATAACGGGCCATATAGAGTTTAAATTAGTTATAGGCGATTTTATATAAATTCTATTGGCAATACACTTTGCCTCCTGCTTATAATACAAATTTTATAGTATATAATTTAAAATAATCATGTAAATAAAGGGATCAATACATACATTGATCGATTGATTGTCCACATCACAACCATACACAGCACATCTCATTTTTACTTTTAAACTCCTAAAAGTAATATAAAAACACCAAAAAATAGTTTTAAACACAACGCGATCTTAAAAAAGTCGTGTTTCGTTTACAAAATATCGCGGAATTATGAAAATTAAAAATTTGGTTTTGAGAATGATGACAAAACCCCATTTTACAATGGACAAATAAAGTATATCTATCTCACCTTTTTTCTTTATCATATTTTGAAATTTTCACAACTAGAAAAAGTTAGGTTAAGTTAAGAGAAATATCAACATGACATATTTTGAGCATGTCCCAAAAAATTTTTCTGCAGTGTTGATAATAAACGAATAAACCTTTATTTTTATGTGTTGAAAATGTTTGTATAAGGTGTTGGCCGCTTAAATTTATTTATTCTATACATCTGTTAACTGGCTAACAACTACCGAAAAAGTACGACTAAGGCTGGGCATTGTGGAGATGATTAACCGGGAACCTCGATCCCAAATAAATTTCGAAAAAGAAGCCGGAGAGGAGGAGAGAATGAAAATAACCATACCCCTAACCACACAAAAATTTTGGTTTTCAGTTACAGTAAAAGTACCAGTGCAAAGTGTGTTTATCGTTCTAGAGCTAGAACTTTCAACATTTAATTGAGACACTGTCACATTGAGTTAAACAGTTATAATTTTTATTTCTACAAGTACTTTAAGGTGAGAATTTCGCTGTTGGCAGGTAGGTTTTGTAGAATTTATCAGAGAATAGGGAATATTTCTTTAAAGTCATGTTACGATTTATTTTAATAAAAAATCTACTCAATTTTGCAAAGTTTTCTTTATTTATTAAAAAAAATACCCGTGCATATTAGGTATACAGAAATTAAGACAGAATTAAATTATCATTTATAAGCACATGGTTATTGGGCAGTAGCTATCTTCAAATAGTAAAATGTTTACGTTTATAATTTGTTAGCAGTACCTATGCTAACAGAGTTACGTTAAAAAAAAATAGTTTAAAGGCAGTGAAGGTTTCGAAGATTTTGGTAAGATCTATTATTATAAAACAGCACTCCAAAAGTACTTCGAAAGTTTATTATTTTTAATAGGAATATTCCTTCTCCTTCTAAACTCCTCTAGGTCCACATTGTTGTGAATGAGGTTTGTGTGTGTCCACATAGAGCAAGAAAGACACTACTGTTACGAAAGAATAAATGTCTGTCTATTAACATTATGATAGTGGATATTTTGAAATGAAATTTACAAAATTCTAAGTCTGCAGTAACAAACACATGTAGCAAAGGTGGAATTGGCAAGGCACTGATTTTTGTTCATATCAACTGTAAGTTTAGAACACGGTAATTATGTAGTATACGGTTTTCAGCTATTTTTGCGTTTTTTGGGAAAATTCTTTTATGGTCACATTCTACTGTCTTTCCTGATTGCAAATATAAGTGCGCACTTAATAAATTATGAGCAAACCTGACCACCTTTTTGCTCAGGTTTGGTGAGCAAAAGAGCAAAAAGGTGGTCAGGTTTGCTCAGTTTTCATTGATATAGATATATATGTATCTATATCAATGAAAACTGAGCAAACCTGACCACCTTTTTGCTCTTTTGCTCACCCAACCTTAGCAAAAAGGTGGTCAGGTTTGCTCATAATTTATTATGTGCGCACTTACATTTGCAATCAGGAAAGACAGTAGAATGTGACCATAATGTGGCGATCATTTTCGTGATAAGGACTGGGACAGCAATTTTTAAGCATTTTTCCCAAAAAATGTTTAGATAGATAGATGGATAGATAGATAGATATTTATTTCATGTTATTACAAAATACATTGTTTACATACGTCAGGTATAACATACATTGAAAAAAATACAAAGACTATTTTAAACAAACTATGACATAAATCAAAATATATCACAACCTATAAATTCATTCCTATCATAGAAAGGGTTCTCAAGAAGTAGTTTCCGCACTCCACTCCTGAACTTGTTCATAGGTAAAACCTTCAGGCTCTCTGGGAGCTTATTATAAAATTTCACCGCCCAGTAGTTTGGACCATCCCGGCTCCTCTCCAGTCGCCTCACCGGCACAGGCAGCTCGTCCCCAGTCCAAGTGCCATAAGAGTGACAATGTCCGTTTACAGGATATAAACATAAATTATTTTTAATGTGAATACAATTTTCTAATATCTACAAATTAGTAAATGGTAGTATTTTTAATTCTTTAAATTTAAATCTACAATCCTCTCTGTACCCCAGACCGCCAACGATTCTCACAGCCCTCCTCTGGAGAGAAAATACCCTGCGCCAGTGCGGCGCGTGGCCCCAGGCCACGATGGCATAGGACATCACAGAATGACACAAGGCAAAATAGGCCGTACGCAGAACACCATCGGAAACTCGCCCTGCCAATGTGCGCAGCACAAACACAGCGCTTTTCATTTTTCTTGTGACAGTATCTATATGGACATCCCACCTCAGCTCAGAATCAAGCCTGACACCCAAAAACCCCACAGCATCACGAGTGAACAGGTCTGGATCCTCCGGAACCTCTCTAACTGAAAAAACCATATGTCGGGTCTTATCGCCATTCAAGATCAGACTGTTCCTTTGGAACCAGCCTTCTGCTCTCTCCTGTATGTCACATGTAGCCACAACTAGCTCATCAAAATTTCCCTTCTGTATTGAGATTGTGGTGTCGGCAAAAAGAACAAAATGTTCGTTTACTGCAATGTTTGGCAGATTATTTATATAAATAAGGAAAAGTAAAGGGCCCATTACAGATCCCTGCGGGACTCCAGAGTTTATTTGCCCTGCCACCGAAATCACCCCACTCACACACACTTTCTGATATTTGTTTCTTAAGTAAGAACTTAGCAACAGTATGCTTTCTGGAGCAAAGTTATAGTGAGCCAACTTCTTTATTAGTAGCTCATGTGACACGCAGTCGAAAGCTTTACTCAGGTCGCAGAACACTGTGCCAGAGTGCTTCTTGTCTTCAAAGCCCTTCATTATGTAAGACACAAGGTCAAGTATTGCTAACACAGTGCTCCGCCCCCTCCTGAAGCCAAACTGGTGTTCATTCAGCAGCCCATTTCCCTCGAGATACCCAGTGATCCTGGAGATCATGCACTTTTCGATAACTTTTGAGAATATTGGCAACAGAGATATCGGCCTATAATTAGACACGTCATCTCTATCACCCTTTTTAAAAATTGGTACCACAATGGCCTCCTTAAGGCAGTCTGGAAAAATACATTCTTTAAAACATAAATTTATTATTTTTGTTAATGGTACAACTATAAGTTCACAGATTAACTTTATGAGTTTAACACTAAGCCCAAAAATATCACTAGAACCTTTATTTTTTAAACCTTTTATTATGTCCCTTGTTTCATTTATTGTTACACCAGAAAATTCAAAACATATGGTGGGATCAAGAAGGGGTCGAAATGGGACATCCTCTACAGTATAGTTTCCATTTTTTAAAGCCTCGTTTGCTACATTCATTTAAAAAAATGCATAAAAAATACATCATATATGTTGTTGAATTCGTGCTTCCGTAAGCTTTCATTTGACATCTTACACAATGCCCTTAATTTTTTTTCTCATTTGCCAATTTACCCCCTGAAATTAACCCCCACAATCAAAATTCAACTTTTTACACTTCACGTCTATACCTAATTGAGCCACCACACTATCTCTGTGCCAAATTTTCACATTTATACGTCGAATATTTTCAGAGAAAATCGCCTGTGACAGACGGACGGACGGACGGACACCGAAGTGATCTAATAAGTGTTCCATTTCACGGAACACTAAATATAGTACCTATAATGAATGAAACTTAGGCATAGAACTATGACGATATGATCGGTTTCTTCACTTTGGTATTCTTAAATCTCTTTTCTCTTTAAACTTTGAAATATTAATGTGTACAATTTTGTATAATATTGTAATTTCTTATTTTTGTCTATGCATTCTTATATTTTGCAAATAAATTTCATTTTATGGCACAACACGAGTACTCCCAAGTACTTAAGCGCAATCACAAATGTTTCTAAACATTTTATAATAATGTATTATTCTTTAATATATGTGGATTTAAATTTGAAATGTATGAATTTTTCTTGCAACCTATAATTTATGTAAAAATGCATGTAGTTAAGTATCTAGCTTATATGTAAAGTTTCTGCGATTTATTAAATAGCTTAACCAACTAAAGCTACTACGAGTATCTTAAGTTGTTAATACCTTTCTTATTAGGTAATTTCATCGTACAGGTAAACTAAAAAATGTCAAAATTTACCAGGTTAATGGCAGTGATGCTTCAAAAATAGCTAAAAAATACTTTTACTTTTTGAAAAACTTTTTAAAAATCTTTCACGTCCCTTGTATTAGTGTTTTTTACCTTTTCATACCAAGTACCTACAAGGTTGATTGATAATAATTTTCTCACATTAAAAACTTTATTGACACAATTTTAAATGCATTGTTTAGCCTATTTGGCAAATTAACATAACCTTAAGACTCTGAAATTTATATAATATTATGTCAACTTTTATCTATATACATACTTTTAATATAAGTAACAGGGCCTAACTTGCACTCTTAAAAATGAGTTGGCGTTCCTAACTTATTTTCATTTGTTGCAATACTTAAGTTGTTGGAAATAAGTATGTTTAGTTAAATTAGCAAAAATATTGGCTTTATAAGTTTTCCTTACATTTAAAAACAGCCACTACAACACAAGAAAATTAGTTGCATGATATTAGTTGGGACAAAATATTTATTTTGTTACTTGGGATTTAATTTTATTATCAACTTATTAAATAGTTATAACACCTTCGCTTATATTTCCATTAAATAAAAAAAAACATTCGTGATTACCTATACGAAAAATTAGGGAAGCTAAAACGATTTAGTTGTCACAACAAACTTCTTAACATTATTGACTAATAATTTAACTTGGCAGCAATGCCTTCTTAGTTGTGAGCACGGGCCGGGTGCTTCCCCATCCATACATACGTGAGTGGTGGGCTGGCAGCATCAGTAAGTCAATTAGCGGGTTGAGCCGACATTTTTATTTTTTCCATTAAACGTTGCAAGTACGGGCTTTAATGTCGTTTTTATTCGTGATATTCGAGCTTAAAGGTAAGTAGTTATTTTTTCAACCCCATTAAAAACTAACTTATTCATTTTATTGTTATTCATTGTTAGTAGTCATTTGAATTTTTTTAAGCCTAAAATACAATTTAAAAAAAAATTCAAATGACTATAACTTTTTACTAGCACATTTTTTTCTTTCAAAATTTAAAAACTGTCGACAAAATGATGTAAAATTTGTTTAGAAAAAGTAATAAATAAAATTTCTAGACGTGTTAATTTTTTTCTTAGGAGGGGCACACCAAAAATTCAACTTTTTTTCGCAAATTACAATTTTTTTGTTCTTTATTCACTATTAAAACCAATAAATTTGGTACGGGTCCTGTAACTAGGAACAGAGATATACATTTTGGAACCCTTCAAATTTCTTACATTGTTGTTTTTCACAGGTAAAACACTTGGCCTGTGCCGACGACAAAAGCATGGTGTTTTGAGGGCGAAACAATGGCAGGATGGCCGAATGTTAGGAACGAATTGCTCTAGCCCTACATCAGATGCTTATGGTCATAAATTGAAGGCATAGTGGTGACCTCTCAGCCAAGTGCGAGACGAATGTTTACTTTTGGGGGCCTATAGGTTCAAGTGGAATTTAAGTTTAGTTATGTATGAAAACTCTTTTATGTAACATATATAATCTTTGAATATACTTTTATTTTAAACGTATTGAGTTTTATTGGTCATACCTGACAAACCATCAGTTCATGCAACTAAAATTTAATGTTTCTTGAGTTAACATATTTAGCTGTTTTAACTACATTTTTTAATTGTGCTTACTATAATAAAGTAGTCGTAACAACCTTCGTCTATGTTAGAAAAATTAATCTAAATTAGAGTGACAACATAAATCTTAGTATCAATAACATATATTGCAATTGGGTTGAACCCAACCTTTAGTTAGTGCGACTAAAATTAAATGCTTCTTTAGTTGACATATTTAGCTGTTTTAACTAGTACAACTGCAACAGTTTTGTATTAGTTACGATGACTTAGATTTCGGTTGAGTCCGTTTTCACAAAAAGAAAAGGCTGTATTGACTAAATTTTAGTTATCACTACCAACATATTTTTAAGAGTGTGGGGTTAAAAATTTAACATGGAAACAATGCATAAATAAACCATTTACAGACCACAGGAATATTTTGAAATTGCTTTGATACTTACTTACCTATTATTATTACTAAGATACTTATAAACAGGTACAATTATAAGATAATGTAAATGCCGAGGTAAATGCTTACAAAGAAGCACTCAAGAAAAAAGGTTTAATGCTACCATACAAATTATATAAAAAATACTTTAAAGTTTCTGACAGTTAAAAAAATGTATAGCTACGTACTATGTATACCTACTGTCACATTTGATTTTAGCTACTTGCCTTATAAACATAAAAAAGGCAGGAAGCTGTAGAAAAAATTCCGTTTTTACTTACAGTTTTCCTTCATACTGGAAATAATTTGTGAGCATTCTGAAATAGTCTTTTTTGGATGAGCAACTATACATACTCAACCGAAGGAACAGTAGTTTATGTGTGTATAATACGACGTATAGGTAATATATAAATTATAACATTTGGTATTTACCACCACATTGAGCTGCAAACTCTGCATGCCGAGTCCTGGAAAAGGTAGAGTTCTTTTGTAATGAAACAATTTGTTTTGTAATGAAGCTTTATAAATATTTATTAGCATTTCCTTTGGCCTTTACATTTTTTTTTGGCGTTTTCTTGGCGGGGATAAGGCCCTTTCGGTGGAGGTTCCTGGTATATCGTCGATTCCATTCCACTTAGCCATTGGGAACACAAAATGGGCACAAAAAACGCAAAAATACACAAAAAACATTTTAGCAACAAAGAAATTTTTAGAGGTTATGTTATGTTAGATCCACAGAAAACCGAAACTTCATAGTAACAGAGAGGGTATAGCGATGATACCCTTTCTGTCACAATTTCAAACACAGTTCCAGGTTTCAGATACAAAAAATGTGTTGCGACTTCTCCATTAAGGCCTTCCTCGATAAGGAATTGTTTCCTATTTTCTGTCATTCTGGAACAATAAATGCATTATTGTATACATTTTTGATCACTAATGCCACCAGATTTTTTAGTAACTATAATAGGTAAAATAGGGTTAAAACAGGAGTTTACGTAGTTTAGAAATGATTGTTAGTGTTTAAATAAAAGGTAAAAAAATTACCAATGGGTTTTAGTTTTACTTTATTATGAGGGCATAAACAAAAAAGGTTACACTACATACAGATTAAATGCGTAACTACCAAGTCCATATCCAGTGATCGATATTATTAATTTACCTTGGACATGTCCACCATCAATCAGTCGAGCTCTTTTTCCTGCAACACCTTCCAAATCAAAATTATGAAAGCCTTAAAGAAAAAGAGAAATGAAGGTAAATAACAAATTAAACCTAAAGATACTAAAAATCAAAAAAGGCCTGCTGGTCATCAATTTCATCATTTTACTGAATCCCCATTTTTATGGTGCATAGAAACTCCTGTAGCTGATTTACTATAAATGTGGGTTTGGTTAAAAAAATGTTAATTTTAATATTAGTTGGTACCTATTATATTACAAACAGGTACCTACAACCATGCAGTTCTTTAAGACTTATTGCAAAATGGTTTTTTTACAAAATCATCCTTAGACAGAACACTAACATTTTACTCGATGTAACATTTGAGGCTTTCTAAGTATGGGCTTGAAAATCTCATGCCAAATATTATACACCTCTTTATCGTTCTTTGGAAAGCGATGCCGTTTACTATGTCTGTTTGTGTAATTTTATATACAACACTTTTTTGGCTTCACTGCAGGCACATACACAAAGTCATCCCTATTTAACGTTTAAACGTTAAGGATGTAGTTGTTATGATAGTTTCAAAAACTCACAAAATAGCAACTAAAACACGAAGGCAAAAATTTAACGCTTCGTCTTGATTTGAACAAGTCGAAAAACAGGACGACGCCATTCACGCAATCGCAAAATTAACATCTTTTCCGAGAATCCTACAAGTGTGCCATCTTACGGAAATAGGCGAAAATTGTATATTACAGTTTTTTATTTCAATATTTAATATTTCTTGCGATGGTGGTGCCATCCCTTGCATGCGAACCCAAGTTTTTAGTATGAGAGCATGCGCCATTTAACTTTTTGTTCTAAACGAAGTTTCGGTTTTCTGTGGTTAGATCCAATGTCGCCAGGTTGTCGCAGATACCAGACCAATTTATGGTTGTATTAGAATTTGTTAACGTGGGTTTAAATCGTAGTGCTTTATAATTTTATTCTTAATTTAATTTCTGAATTAGTTTAAAACAAATAATTATTATTAAGTAATAGACACATTTTATTCCAAATATTTGGCAACCTTGCCAGAGGTCTGCAGCCGGGGAACGTAGCCCGAGACGTAGCGATAGCTCATCCTCCAATTGGCAACATCTCTTTATTTGATACATTAAGTTAACAAAAGACGACGATATAACTCGATAGTCGATTCTATTTCGTAATTCGACAAGTGTGTTAGGGACTGACGTAGCTCGATCGATCGTTTAATGTCAAATGTAATACCGATGAGCACCAGTTGCTCCTATTGACGTGTTTTAAACAATATTGAAGGGTTTTATTTGATTTTACAGTGATCTTATGTTATAAAGGTGTTCTAGGAAATGCAGCAAAACCAGGAAATTTCTCAAGAATAAAAAATATACACGCATATACATGCGTAAGTAGACAAGTTAAACTAAACGAACTTCAACGTCAAAACATCTGGACTGCCATGTGTATAGTTTTTCCCTGTGTAAACTGCCCATATAATTTGACCAATGAGATGAATTTTTGTTCATTTGTTTTTCCTGTCATTATTCTCAAAAGACTCTACGTGACGTCAGGTATCATATCTTGTATTATTTGTATCATGTTGATGTTGTAAACCAGACAATACTTTCAAGGTGTGTACCAATAATTGTTATTGACAATTGTTTATATATTTTTTTTTTGTGTGTTGAGTTAAGGATTTAATTGTGAAACTGATGAGAAACATTATTTTATTGTAGATATATTCCAAACTGAATGAACCTTTGATAAAGCTCACCAAGATGAGCGAAACGTCAGGCAAATAGTTGTTTTAATTTTTTACATCAAAACCTATACCCAAGAAAAAAACGAATATATATATATATATATATATATATATATATATATATATATATATATATATATATATATATATATATATATATATATATATATATATATATATATATATATATATAAGAGAGGAGAATTATTGTGGGCATGTCCGCTAGCAATGAACAGTAAAATGAAAAGTTAGAATGGTAACCCGACACGTGTTTCTGCTCATTGGCTTCATCAGGCCCACGTATGTGACTGTGCCTCTCAACATAAGTCGAGATGCACAACGTCACATACGCAGTTACGGGTGTAACCTTAAGAAAAGGGAAAAAAAAATATATTTAACGAGGACCACAAACAGGAGCCAGTGCACCAATTTGTGGCTTCAGCCAAAAGACCCCTTTTTTGGGGGCAACAATTAGCGTCGCCGACGGAGGCAACTATAGCAACTGTCGTGGTATCCTATAAGCCCAAGAGAAGAAAAACAAATGCTAGAAACTAGCGCGGATCGATACATAAAAAAGAGAGGAGAATTATTGTGGGCATGTCCGCTAGCAATGAACAGTAAAATGAAAAGTTAGAATGGTAACCCGTACGACACGTGTTTCTGCTCATTGGCTTCATCAGGCCCACGTATGTGACTGTGCCTCTCAACATAAGTCGAGATGCACAACGTCACATACGCAGTTACGGGTGTAACCTTAAGAAAAGGGAAAAAAAAAATATATTTAACGAGGACCACAAACAGGAGCCAGTGCACCAATTTGTGGCTTCAGCCAAAAGACCCCTTTTTTGGGGGCAACAATTAGCGTCGCCGACGGAGGCAACTATAGCCAACTGTCGTGGTATCCTATAAGCCCAAGAGAAGAAAAACAAATGTTAGAAACTAGCGCGGATCGATACATAAAAAAGAGAGGAGAATTATTGTGGGCATGTCCGCTAGCAATGAACAGTAAAATGAAAAGTTAGAATGGTAACCCGTACGACACGTGTTCTAACTTTTCATTTTACTGTTCATTGCTAGCGGACATGCCCACAATAATTCTCCTCTCTTTTTTATGTATCGATCCGCGCTAGTTTCTAGCATTTGTTTTTCTTCTCTTGGGCTTATAGGATACCACGACAGTTGGCTATAGTTGCCTCCGTCGGCGACGCTAATTGTTGCCCCCAAAAAAGGGGTCTTTTGGCTGAAGCCACAAATTGGTGCACTGGCTCCTGTTTGTGGTCCTCGTTAAATATATTTTTTTTTCCCTTTTCTTAAGGTTACACCCGTAACTGCGTATGTGACGTTGTGCATCTCGATTTATGTTGAGAGGCACAGTCACATACGTGGGCCTGATGAAGCCAATGAGCAGAAACACGTGTCGTACGGGTTACCATTCTAACTTTTCATTTTACTGTTCATTGCTAGCGGACATGCCCACAATAATTCTCCTCTCTTTTTTATGTATCGATCCGCGCTAGTTTCTAGCATTTGTTTTTCTTCTCTTGGGCTTATAGGATACCACGACAGTTGGCTATAGTTGCCTCCGTCGGCGACGCTAATTGTTGCCCCCAAAAAAGGGGTCTTTTGGCTGAAGCCACAAATTGGTGCACTGGCTCCTGTTTGTGGTCCTCGTTAAATATATTTTTTTTTCCCTTTTCTTAAGGTTACACCCGTAACTGCGTATGTGACGTTGTGCATCTCGACTTATGTTGAGAGGCACAGTCACATACGTGGGCCTGATGAAGCCAATGAGCAGAAACACGTGTCGTACGGGTTACCATTCTAACTTTTCATTTTACTGTTCATTGCTAGCGGACATGCCCACAATAATTCTCCTCTCTTTTTTATGTATCGATCCGCGCTAGTTTCTAGCATTTATATATATATATATATATATATATATATATATATATATATATATATATATATATATATATATATATATATATATATATATATATATATAATATATATGTGCATATCTCAGCATTTCGAGAACGAGTATATTTTAGAAAATCACTTTGACAGTAAACTAGATTGTATTTTAAATGGGTAATGTCCCACGTTACCTAACGCGAAGAGATAAACATTATTTATGAAATAAATATTATATATCAATGAACTCGTCTTTTAATTCTCTATTTAGAATTGACATAATACAGGGGATTCCATGTAAAAAAATTCAAGTAATTTCCCAATACGCGAAACATCGCAACACTGTAACATCCTCTTATTTTTAAATTTTTACTTTAGGCTGTAAATGAGGTACGTTTTAGTATTTTTTTTTGGCGCAAGCAGAATCTTAAAAAGCATGTTAATAACCTAATTATGTTAATTTGAAGATATGTCAAAAACTGAAGATAATTGCCAATAAATCCGAAACGTTGCATCATATACCCATACTACTATATATTATTGAACTCGCCTTTAAAGGCACTATTCAAATCGGTAATAATATATAGGGTGTGCCATTGAAAATAATAAAGTGCGTACCTGACCAGGAGAAATAAAACACCCTGTGTAAATAAAATCCAAACAAGTTAAAACATCAGGTAAAATTAAGAAACTTTTATCTTAAACATTTTATAGTATCTCTTACAGTTTTCCATATAAGAGGATAGGGAGTTTTATCTCGGACACCCTGTACATACATAACGTAAGATAAAAAGAACGTCCACGAAGTATGCCATGGAATCAATCAAGAATGTCTTGAATTATTACTCTTGAAAGGTAACATAGGTAAAAGGTATAGGTAGGTGAACAAAAAATAAAACTGTCAAGTTCTGAAGTTTTTATTTTGAAGATTATTTCACTCATGTGTGTCCTGTAAGATGAGTAAAGTTTTTTAAATTTACAGCGATAATTTTTTGACGTTACGTCAATTAAAAAAAATTACACCGACAATTTTTTCCTGTCATTTTCTTGGTTGTCATATTAATTTCGATACAAACAAATGGCTTGCAATTGTTATAAACCCGTAGTTACTGTTAGCAACCGTCGCACAGTGGGGCCAGAGACCCTTAAATCTGGCATCAATTCAGGGAGTGGGTTTACTGCAGAGAATTGTTTTTAGTCAAGTTAAAACGTTTATATTTAAGTCATAAAACTACCCTAATCATATTTTTTTAATTTTTTTACAATTTATATCGGTTTTATTTGGTTACCGTATAAAAAAGTTATTATAGTATCATGAAACGGCAATTTCATACTTATTTTACTTATCAGAATATTTGAACATATGCTTTAATAATTCTGATTATGCATTAATAAAGAGTAAACTGTAACTTACGATTAATTTGTATACCAAACTGCTTGAGGAATGAAGTGGAAATTCAAAATGTTTTTGTTTTGTAAAAATAAATTTAAAAATACTTGGTAATAGGTTAAAAATGGCAATCTATTTTGCGCGCAGCGTATTTTGTAAAGAAGTTATAAAGAATCTGAAGAAGAATCATCTCCACTCTCCATGCTTGAATGTGCTACTGAAATATTAGGAGAAATTATCATCTGAAACGCTTCGGTAGGAAAACGTGTTAACGTTTTTTTAGGAATCTTTCTGAAGCTAGTAATGAAAGGGTCAGAAGATATCAACATAAAATTTAAAATATCCTCATTACATTTTTCACGAGAACATTTCCTGGAGAACTTTTCACGATATTTTTTGAAGTTTTTGTTCTGAGCTTCCTGAGCCTCTTCTGACAATTGACCAATTGGTAACAAAAATGACGAAATTACATCTGGTCCATGAATAAGCAATTTATGCACGGTAGGTGGCATATAGATATAGAACCAAGGATATAAATTAACAAAATATCTGGCAGTATCAAGAGTAAAAGCTCTAAAGTTGCTAATGTCAATGTCATAGCCAGCCACTAGTCACTAGATATTACTACTAAAATGGTATGCATTTTCTTTATTAAGGCTGTGTCTAGTTTTGTGATCTCAGATGCCAAATCTGCATTACTAAAAAATCGTCTGGCTGTATTGCCGTCATTAGAGTTACCAAAATCTTGTTTAGGACGATCAACTACTAAGCCCATCTGTTCCTTAAATGCCCTTTGTATGCGTACCTTGTTATCCGCTATCACTTCTTTGTCTTTACCTCTAATTTGCCACTTTCTGATGAGAAGTTTATAGGCTACATGCAAAAGGCATTCAAACAACCTGATCCAACAGTGTAATATTGATAGGCCAAATTCTAAAGCGAGAGGGTTATGTGGTCTTGTTAATATTTTGTCAATGGAGTTAAATTCTTTAGAGCTTGCCCCACAGATATAACAGCGTTGCGTGGAGACTGTGCCTGTGACTGCATTACAAACCTTACCATCCACCATTGTGAAAACCAATTTATGTGATACAAAGATTGTCTTTCCCTCAAAATCCACAGAAGATGGTTTAAGGTTAACTATTTCGCCATCTATCCTATTTTTTTCAGCCACTGAAAGTTGTGTTGATTCCCTTGCAAATAGTATTTTAACTGGGTGGCAATACCTGGTAGAAGAAGGTCGTGGATTTTGCCGAACTATGTCTCCAACGTTAGAGTCCCCACACACCAATCTCAAAGGAACCATTGAAGTAATAAACACAGCAGAATCATCAGCATCAGTTCCGACAAACTTCTGTTTATAAGATGTATGGCCCGAGCGACCATCGAACCCCCATTTCGAAAACAAGCACAATTTGTTTACTTTTTCCTTATGTAACCTGGAAAACACTTCTTTGTGTGCAGTTACCAAGCGCTCAGTCGTATGGTCTAACGGAGCCTGAAGCGTTACTTCTGCGGAGTTAGCTGTGATAGATATGTCTTTTTTATTTGGATAACAGGATTTTTTTGCAACTTGTACTGTTTTGTATGATGAAAATCTTTCTGGATCTTTGGAACGTATTACATTATACTGATGTTTAGTAAGTTGTGATTCTATTAACGTGGAAAGAGCTTCTTCTCCAGACATTTGCTTGGTGCAATTTTCCTCTACCACTTTATATGCTTCCATATATGTTGTTGCAAGGCTGGGCGAACGAACAATAATTTCCACCAGTTGTGAGGCTGCCGTATGACCAGATGCTCTCAATGTCATTTTTGTGGCAAAGGCTAAGTCCGAGAGTGTTGAATGTTGTCGCAGCTCTTCAGTTTTCATTCTTTTAGTACGGTCAGAACTCTCCTCAAATGATAATTGAGGTCTCCCCGCGTGTCGAACAGGGATCACTGAATACAGTTTAAATCCAATGGAAGTATTCAGCCATTCTTCGTATTTTGATAAAAATCGATGCTCCGTTCGACTGGCTTGATACCATTTTTCTTTAAGTCTGTAGGCAAACAGGCAAATTGTATGATTAAGACTAGACAATTCTTCTGCAGGACAATGGGTGCGGTTTGCAATATAACTTTTTAGGAAATCAATTTGATCATCTAATTCCTTATGGCCAGGGGTTCTCATCACATTAAATAACTCGACTCTTTTTATAAACAAGTCATTTGAACCTGAACCTATAAAATAAAATACATAAAAAGAAAAAAATGCATAAAATTAATCAGACACCAATGTTGTTTTACCTCCGATGTAAGTTTTTAGGTCATGTGATTCAAAAAACTAATTTGACAGCTTGCAAAATAACCTTTCAGTGATATATTTTTATTATAATTATTGCCTTCCTTAAAGGTAATTAATAACATACATTACGAGGGGGTTGAAAAGTGTGCCTTTTACAAAATTATAAGGGCTTTTTTGACACGTAGGGTTAATATTTACATCGGTTTATCTTTGAAATGTATATACTTTAGGTAGGTACAGGTTATTTATTATTAACAACATCAATTATCAATTCCAAATATTTCTGAAATTCATTTTCCACTTCTTTTTTCATCAATGGCGTTAAGTTATCTACCTCAGTTCTTATCACTTCTTGACTGTCTTTTCCGAAACGCGACATTTTATTTTTGTACTCAACTCATTCACAAACAAAATTTTACTAGGCACGCCTTTGAAACGTCAAAGTGTCAAAAATGTAATTAAATAGCCACCTTATATTAAAACACCAAACCTCAAAGCAAAATAAACGCTTGTCAAATTGTCAAAATTTGTATTTTTTTTTGGAAATAATTTTTGGTATAAAATTTTCGTACCGAATCTCCCGCAAGCTTGAATTAATCTCCGAAATTTTTTTCTCTGTTTCGAATTTTTATAAGAAAATTTCCCTCGGCTGACGCCTCGGGAAATTTTCAAAAAATTCGCACCTCGAAAAAATTTTCGGAAATAATTCAAGCTGTAGGGAGATTATAAGTGATAATTTTTTGATGTTACGTGAATTAAAAAAAAATTACACCGATCATTTTTTCCTGTCATTTGCTTGGTTGTCATATTAATTTCGATACAAACAAATGGCTTGCAATTGTTATAAACCCGTAGTTACTGCTAGCAACCGTCGGCATGATTTGTTATTTAGTTGTTTGTATCAACATTTTAAAGGTTTTTCGAAAAATATAGTTGTTTGTATTTATATTATACAATAAATAATTTAATTTAAAAGTAAGGTTTGTTGTTTAAATTGTTTAATAAATATTCAATTCATATTTTTTGTGTTTTCATTCGTGAACTAATCCCTAAATACCACTCGAGCAGTTTGTGTTTTCATTCGTGAAATAATCCCCTAAATACCACTCGAGCTTTAAAATTACTGATAATTTTTCACTCTTTGCAAATTTTAGAAAACACGCAATCGTGTATCGGTAATTTTTAAGCTCTCGTGATATTATCCCCAAAAATTACATTATTGTCATTGTCATTGCATAATACAGAATTATAAAAAAAGATATACAACAAAAAACCTAAAAATTATAAATTTAAACTAAATGAGAGACGTGTCCACCTTCTACTTCCAAACATGTTTTCATTCTTCTCTTTACAGTTTGCAGGACCAACAACATTGGTGAGCACTTCGGGGGAGTTGTTAATCTCCTGAAATTTATTTATAATGCGGGGTTTACACATGCATAGATTTATTCGTGCCATTGACATCTGGCGCGCCAGCAAACCTAAAATGCATAATGTAAACATTTACTAGCGTGCAAGCTTCGTCCATGCATGCACGGATTAAAAAAGTTCGCAGCCTTCCAACTTTTATGCGCCAGTTAAAGTTTCAAACGTCAGTAAAATAAAATTTTCAAATGTAAACTTCTTAAAACTGAAACTGGCGTGCCAAAAGTCTCTACAGGACAGTGGTCGCCACCTAACTGGCATATTTCGACTAATGATTCCGTCTTCAAAAAATTCTTCCAAAAAATTGAAATTACCAAGAGTTACGTGAATTGGTGCTCCGTCCTGCTAGAAGTAGCCTTGTCGCATCTCTTCATCAGCTAATGCGCTTACAAGATTTTCTAAAATTTCATTACGGTATCGAGCCGAATTGAGAGTCCCTTAAAAAATCTAACCAATTAATCTTTTTTTCGATATGGCCGCCCACACGCCAAATTTCTGTGAATGCAGAGGTTTGTTCGATAAGAAATGTTGGTTTTCATAACTCCATATTCTCATTTGTTGAGAATTTACATAACCAGAGAGGTAAAACCATGCCTCGTCAGTAAAAAAAGCTTTCTTCAAATACGTTTTCATTATTAAGCAAATTACCCATAAACTTCTCTGAAAATTGCATTCGCTGCGGCTTGTCGTTTGGTAACAATTCTTGGACTGAGTTTAGACGATAACTGTGCATATGCAGCTCATATTTCAGGATTGTATTGCAGGTTCCGTAGAATACATTTACTTGCTGACTTAAACGCCGAATAGGGGTTTGTGGGTCTTAATTAACAATTTGCCTCAATTCTTCTACTTTTTGTGCAGTGCGAACTTTGGGTCTCCCACTGCCTTCCGTTCTATTCACATTTCCTGTTTCGCTAAACAGAGCTACATATCTAGTCAAAACTTGGCGAAATTGGTCGAAATCCATGACTATGTGTGGAAATTCTGTTTGAAAATCCTGAATGGCGTACCGTGTTGAATAAACCCACTGGCCATCAACCCTTCCACCATTTCTAAAGTAACTTCCGATCGTAAAAGCTTTTTGTTCTGCCGTGATTACCATATATTTTTTTTACATAAAAACTTCAGAACTTGACAGTTCTATTTTTCATTCACCTATACCCTTACCCATACCCTTCTGAAACAGAGCATCTGCGGACCCATATTCATATGAATTTTTTGTCTTAGTCTCTTTCAAAGAATCACCCTTTAATTCCGAATCGATGGTACGTCTTTGAAACACCCTGTGTGTAAATGAAATGCGTGTGCCTGTGGCTTTATAATTGTTAAAAAAAAATCAAACTGGAATAAGGTTGAGTTTTATTCGTGGCTAATTTTTTTTACATCGATTGTGATGTATAGGTATAACACCAGATTTATTAGCCTTTTTACATGATCGCAATAGTTAATATTTTTTAAAATTTTCTGCAATAAAATTTGTCATTTTGTTATTAAAACATCGTTATCTAAAGAGTAGTGACAAATTATTTTTGCATTACAGGGACGAAAAAGTGTATGTAGATTAATAAATGTACAAAAAACTCTGGTTAAAACACCACTCTAAAGGTTAGCGTTTAGGGGTTAGCGTGTCTGGAGTTTCTACTTGCAAAATCATACTAATATACAGGGTGTTATGAAATTCACTACATATATTGAAACCAGTAAATCCTGACTTCAATTCAGATTGGGGAAAAATAGTCATAAATGGCGCTTCGCGATAATAAGCCAGGTATCGCCCCTCAAAAAAATTTGTTTAGTCACTGCCCACCACTGGTAATAAAACATATGGTCATATAAAGAACAGTCAGCTAGGTTGCTGTGTTGCCAGGTCTTTTAACAATATTTCGGGTCTTGAGCAATATACGACCCCTCGAATTTTCAAAAAATACAAATTTTAATAGCTTGTCAGACCTCCGGTCGAAACGATAACGAATCGTTTGTGCACTTTGTTAACACCGTTGAAATGTAAACAAAATTAATTTCCGTCTCTTCGATATATTTTTGGGACAAAAGACTTTATATTTGATAGTAATCTGTTGAGAAACTGTGAGGTAAATAGTTTGTGTGTTAAACGTTATTAAATTCCATGGGCAAATAAAAATAGTTGAGTGAAGTTTTACAACCAAAATTTTTTTGGTAAAACATGGTTCATCCAACAATTTTTTGCTTTAATGTGTTTCTTTTGAGGTAACCTTTTTAAAAAGTCCAAAAATGTTATGAAATTCGTCGTATATTGCTCTAAAACCCAATATTTCTATATAATAAGTTTGAAGAAATAATATTTTTATTACATTACTTTAAATAAAGAAATCATAGTAACTCTCCTAAAATTCTCAATTTCAAAAAGTTAAAATACTACTTATAACACAAATTTAGTAAAACACTCTAGAGAACAGCTGTTTAAACCAACAAATATAAATACCTTAACTTCAACTAACTGCCAAGAAATTAGTGTTTTACTAATTTAAAATAAACAACCGCGAACGATAGTTTGTTAACAATAAATGGCTTTAACTTTTGATAATATTTAACAGCTTTAACTTTTTCACAGCACAAGAATAATGTACACGGTATTATTAAGCTCGTCAAAATGCATCTTTGGTTTGGATTAAACATCTGCAACTGACGTACGATTTCGGCCGGCCCACGGCATTTACAAATCAGGTAGGCGCCTACTCTGCGGAATGGGGTCAACAACCCTTCAGCGTGTCTTCGGCGGCTACATAATATCTCACCGTCGAAAGATATCTAAGATTATTATGTATTTAAATTGAATATTTTTTTACCAAATATCCTTCTGTATTCAAAGAATTTGGTTAAAATTTTATAATACTGTGTAGTTGTGTTCAATTAGTGCGATAGTAAATTATGTGAAATCATATTTGCGACTACCGTCTGTAAATGTGTTAAAATTAGTGGAATACGTTTTAATTTCTACAATTGAAGCTAGTAGGAATAATTCTCATCTCATTATTAACGTAACAGGTAAGCCATAATTGTTTGTGTTACCGTATAACATTGCCTATTTTATTCTGCTTACAATATCAACCTAATTTCACGAGTGCATATTTTCCCATATTAAGTAAATTGCTGTTAAATTAAAATATACATTTTTTGTAAAATTTATCTGTCGAATTAAAAATTGGATTATTTTCGGTTTTCACTAAAATTGATAACAAAATGAGATTTCACGATAATGTTTAAGTTAGACAACGCCCGGGGTGGATCATTTGTTTTCTTCATAATATTTGAAGGTATGACGTCAGACTCTTTAGAAGCGTCGGATACGGGGGTGGTTTAGGGTATTTTTTAAAATAAAAAAAGGTGCGATTTAAGGGGAAAAATATTGGGTATGTCCGTAGACTACCACAGGAGTCACCAATTCAAATACATGTAGTGAATTTTATAACACCCTGTATATAATTTAACTTAACAGTAAAATTAAAAAAAAAATTTCAATAGATTGTTTTTTTTTTATTTTTTTTTATAATTATACAAACTCATTAATTGAGTTTAATAAGCTTGTTTATCCACTACTAATTTGTTTATTTATTGCGAGCCTAATAAACATGTAAATATGTAGATACAAGCATCAAACTAAATAATTATTTTAGTCATTCAGCCTGTTCATGTGAATTATATTTTGCAAATTTGAACACGCCTGGTTTAAATTTGTTACCAAAGAATTGATAGGGACGTTATAAGGGTCACGGTATTCAAGAATAACAAATCTAAATGAACAACTCGCATTTATTAAGATTTGCTCATCTGTGATACGTGACATATTACAGAAAATAGATTATACAATCAAAATAACTTAATTTGTTATAATTTTCTGTACACAAATTAACTGTTTTGACACAAAAGTCAGTTATCCGTACGTGGATTTAGTTAATAATGTGTTTAAGCCCCTCATGGTATGATTGTACAGTTTTATTTATAAAATACCGTACAAATCTAAGGGCTGGTTTTTGTCATATTTTAGTTGCTTGAAGCTAACTGAAGACAAGGAGATTATTTTAGGTGTAGTTTGGCAAGTGAGTCTAACAGCCAAAAGAATGCGGGCAAAAAATTAAAACCCTTTTACGGCCAAGCTGATATGTTGTCAGATTTTTTAAATTACCATTACATTTACATTACAGTTGTGATATTACCATTTTTTAGTGACTTGAACACATAGCAGTATAATACTATTAAAGGGAACTCACTATTAATATTATAGGCACATTTTATTTAATTTACTTAGGTATATTTAAGACGATCAATAAACAAAAATAAAAAAAATGCATTAAAACAATAATTTTTTGATATAACTCGCAACGTAATGCAGACCAGTCAAATATTCTCCGTTAACGAATCCACTTATTGCAAAAGAAATGATGGCTGACCAGAAAAGTACCGAGAGCGAGTGGCGATAGCGAGGGTCTTTGTTATTCTTCCATTGTCGGCCCGGCGTAATCATTCATCATGAATCAATTTATTTATGGAAAAATGCAAAAAGTCAACCGCGAGAAGTGATTGCCAATGTTTATATATAGGGTCTGTGATCAAGAGGCCATTGTTTTCATTATTAAAAGTTTTTGTTAAATATTTAAGTAAATTTATAGTGCATATTTTCGTTACCTTTATTTGTTAGGTAAATATGGAATAGTTTGGGTAATACGGTATTTCGATTATTTTCGTATCTATGAGCGCCATCTAGAGAATTATGCGGGTATCAAAAGCACGCTAGTCATCACGGTACTTATCGCAAACCTAAAACTTTTCGTCGACTGCAGCAGAGCAGTTAGCAAAGAATGTTTGAAATTGCGGCGGTTTTAGTACTGTGGTACAGTTGTAATATTTCGGGCATTTTAGGGATTGTGTTATTTTATCTCAAATATTGTATATTTTTCACGTACAGGTCATTATGATATCGTGGATGACAATAGCTGAAAAAGGAGAATGGGTATTCCATATTTACCGAAGTTCCTCTACCTTTTATTCAGTCAAAAATAATAAGCACGCCCATTTTCGGAGAATGTATTACAATATTCTGGCCATGTTTTGTGGCATTTCCCCCTTTCGTCCTTGCCACAGACTGATTTGCCAAACTATACTATCTCAACAATAAAATATATTATATCTAAAATTATTTGATTATCTCAAAAATGCAGTGCAATGAAATACAATGTGATAGTAAAGTAAATAAGAACATTTAAATGAAGGTAAATTGTGTAATAATTGTGTAATAATTTTGCAATAATAGCAACATCAGCATAAGCTCCAAAAATTATTTAAATTAAAAAATACATTAGAATCTACTACTGCTAGTTGACCAGTTTAAAAAGTTTTTTGAGTTTCGCGGTTTACAATTATTATATGATGAATGTTCCAAAAAAATTTACCCATTGATTTGTTAGGCCAAAAGGTATTATTAATGATTTTGTTCTACAGCCTTTCTACGACCAGGGGAAAATTCTATAGAAAAAGAACTTTTTGAAACCTTAAAACATGAAATTTTTGATTGGTACCACTTGGCAAATGAAGGAATTAAGAAGTAACTTCCCATATGGATCTCATATTTTTTGAGGCAGTAAAAAATTCACGGATTAAATTGTTAATTTGAACGTAGATGATACCATCGATCATTCCAGAATACCTCAGTTTCAAATAAGATTGGAGTGATCTCCAATAATTTAAAAGTGTCAAACGCTGGGATGCTGATTAAAAGACCTCCGCTTTAAGAATATAACCTAAATTTTACCTTTAATCAGCTTTTAAATAATCAATCAAATCAAATATGCTTGAAAGATTACATCTTTATAAACAAAGCTTAAACTTACAATGTACTTAGTGCGGGTACTTTTGGCACTGATTAACCTGTTTGATAATGTTACAAAGTTTTGACTTTTGACTGTTTCATCTGACAGAATGCCAAATAACTGCTGACACATTACAAACGTCTGATTAAAATAATCAGCTTTAATCAATGCCCATAGTACCCGCACTTAGTATAGAAAATTTGAATATAACTTATAACAACTATTATATTCTAGGGTAGTGTTTTAGTTTTTTATGACTGTGGTTTATTAATACAGCAATTCATTCAACATCTCACTTAGGGCACAACATTAGTTTTCTCACACTTTATTATCGTAGTACTCCTTCAAGCTCTAATATGGTTTCTGCAACAGTATAGTTTTTACGTTCCTTCTAAATGGCTCATAACTTAAAATTGATTTTATTTCAGTTGTGAGGTGGTAAGAAATTTTCGTACTTTCATAAAATATTGAATACGTTCTTAAAGCAGACTTTGGTATTGATAAGCGCACGCTATTGTTTAAAGACGTTCCTGTGTTATAACCATTATAACCATTATACATAAAGGTTGGCAGTGCTCGCAGTATTTAGCCCTACACAAATACTGGACTGCTCGCTTCTGCACAACAAACACTGAATTAAAGAGCTGCCGATGCCGGTTTGTGTAACCACAGAACGCAATGCCATTTCTCACATGCTTTACGAAAGGAGTATCATTATTTAGTATTTTCAACAAAATGTTCATAAAACAAAGTTGTTTATAATCCACAATAGAGCCTAAATACAATTTTCTAATAAAAATTCTAATTTTTAAATTTAGAATAATAATAGTGTGTTTAGAGCGTATTTATTTAATTCGGTGGGGTGGGAGATAGCTATGGAGAATAAATTTAATAATTAGAATTCTTATATCAAAATTTGCATCTAGGCTTTGTTTTGGATTACAAACAACTTTGTTTTACGAACATTTTATTTAAAATAATAAATAATGGTACTTCTCTCCTGAAGCATATTCATTTTTCTTAACTTATTAACACCCTGTAGGTACATCTGATCTCAGATTTTTATATTATGATAAACTTATTTTTTCGACAAGCAGAATTTTTTTCTTATAAAGAATGAATTTTGGTCGTAACATTAATAATAAAGACTTTTCCCTCTTGTCCTTGGACATACTGTATATTTCAATAAAAAGCGCAGGTTTTCAAAAATGTGTCCCCGATAATAATGATTCCTTTGTTTTTTAAGTTTGATTCGATCGATCATTAAAGCAAGCTTGGGCGTACAGACCAAGGATGGCGCTCAACAACAATTTAGAAGGAGATGTGTTATTCAGTTTCTAGTCTATATACTTTGTTAGCCTATGATCCATAGGTCTGAGATTACACGACCGTGGAGGCCAATTCACAGGTCCATTACGTGAAATTATGCGGCACCGAATGTGTCCTACAATAAATTGATTGTGTCGCGCGCTGTGCGGCATGTGGCGCCATCTTGTTGGGACCAAAGCTCTTCCACATTAACGCCATTCAACTGAGGAACAAAAAAGGCAGTAATCATGGATATATAGCGCTCTCCATTGACTGTAAGGTTCTGGCCGGCATCATCTTTGAAGAAATATGGGCCAATGATACCACCAGCCCATAAAGCACACCAAACCATGACTTGGGGTTGTGGATGTAACGCCATCTCTGTAAAGGCTTCTGGATTTTCTGCACTCCAAATCCGGCAATTGCTTGTTCGCGTAGCCATTCAGCCAAAAATGAGCCTCATAGCTAAACAATTTTTTTTTGGTGAAAATGAGGATCAAGAACAATCTTGTTTTCGGCCCATTCACCGAACGTACGATGCCCATGATGGTCATGCGGCTTCAATCTTGCACGAGCTGGATCTTGTAAGCTCGTAAACCAAGATTTTTCTGCAAAATCTACCATAAGGTGGATGGACACACGATGGCGAATCGACTCATTCGGGTCCTCCTCAACACTACGCTCGACAGCAGCAACAACTTCTTCGTTGTGTACTGTACGACATGTCTGCGGATGCACATTATCAATTAGAGTATGCGTGGTGCAAAAACAATCCATGGTTATTCGAATAAGTTGCTCGGATGGACGATTATGTCGACCGTAAAATGGACGTAGCGCACGGTAAGTTTTACGAATTGAACCACAATTTTCGAAATAAATTTACACAATCTGCAAGCGTTGGTCTATTCATGGTCAAATGGCAAAACATACTGAGCACAAATCAGCTGTCAGCTGTCAACGTGACTGTTGCTACAAACAGTGTTGCCGATTTCGAAAAACAAACCTCTAAAAAAACACCCTGTAGTTGGAATCACACCAAAGTTTGGCTGCGCGTAAATCATTGTTAATAATTAGTTTTATGTCCTCGGATTTTTACTGTGCTATACCAGACTCGTGTCATCCTACAATGTAAACGTGTCCTCAATGTTTAAGGATGCTAAATCCTTCGAATATAGCAGAAAAAAGTCGGTCCCAACACCGAGCCTGAGGCACGCCTCTGGCAAGAAAAAACCTGCCGGAGCGCGGCGTATCCACCCTCATATCCTGCTGAGGTACGGTATGAAAATAGTCATTTAATTGTCATTCCATTAAAGCCATGTCATAGCGACATAGCTTCTGTAGCGACATTCTATGATCAACACAGTATAAAGCCTTCGAAAAATCACAGAATATTGCCGCAACCGCCTCGCCGCCATTTAAATTCAAGTGAATGTCGTCATAAGGTAAAGAGTAAATGGCGTCATCCGCGCTTTTTCCCGAAAGGAAACCAAGCTGAACAGAATTTAATAAATTATGATCTAAGAATTTTATTATTCATTTTTAAAGATTTACTGAATTACTTTGGAAAGTGTTGACAAAAGGGATCTGGGTCGATAATTTAATGAATCCTCAGAATCACCGCCTTTAAAAATTGGAATAACCACCTCCCTTTGAAGTTATGTCGGGAATTTCCTCGAAGAAAATGACCCGTTAATTGCATGCTTAAGAGCTTATAGGGCAGATTCCCGGAAGTTCTCCAAAATTTTTATCGAGATCTCATCGTAGCCAGGGGCATTTCCATTCTTTATCTTCCTGAGTCTGTTTAATTTTCCTTACATCACACAGAAAAAAAACCGCTATGCTATTTTCAGTGATAGTATTATTTTTGACCATTGTCACATTAGTTATATTAAAGTTAATGTTGTCTCAACAAAACATTATTGAAATAACCAAGAAAAAAATTCTTTAAATATAGACTTATTACTAGAGTTCAAAAGTATTTTTACTACTTGAAAACTATATTACCATTTTTTCAATGACCAAAATACTATTGAAAACCAATAAATTTCTATTATTCCTTAGAGTGTAGAATTGTTAGAGCTAATGAATTAAACTATTTGATATTCTTTTACATTTAAATTTTTACAGAATGTCTAAACAGTGTATGTATGTTTAATAGTACTAGGTAAATAAAAATTATTTTAAAATAATAAAACGTGTTATATTTGTTTTAAATATTAGTATAATTGATGTAATAGAAATTATTCATTATATTAAATAAGAGTGCATTGTCCTTCAAAACACATATATGAGTAAATTTAAACAAAAATATATTTTTCTATTAGAAGTTACATTAAATTAATTACTGTTGTAATTGAAAAAATAATAATAAGTATTTTGATTAAATAAGATGTATATTCTTTCAAATAAACTTTTACTGAAACCAATAATATATTTTGTATTCAATTTAGAATAGTGTATTACTGCATTAAGTAATTGTTATATTTAAACGACCTATTAAAAACCAATGAAACCTTATGTTTTACGCAATCTTATATCCTATTGGTTAACAATGATAAACTAATCATTGAAAGAAACCGAATTTATATTGTGCAGTACGGAATAGAGTGAGTCATTGAGTTAATTCGTATCCAATTAAATATACGATTTTTTCTATGCAATATCGACAAATTCAAAACCTTCTGCAGCATGAACATTCTCAAGGCAATAAGGTTCTTTTGAGAGTTCATATTTAAAGTTAATTTTCCCCCAATCGAATAGTAAAAATCATTACTACATTAGGATCAATTTCAGTGCTATTTCGTATTGTGTTAGTTTTACCCCTCAATTTATTTATTATTTTCCATTTTTTTAGTATTGTTGTTGTATTCAATTTCCTTTTTATAGTGAGGGTCCTTGGCTATCCTAATTATCCCTCTACAAATTAATCTGTTAAAGAAACATTTTCAGAGCAGAATTTCCTTCTGGTGTGTAACCATCTCAAGTTTCTTGCGGATACTTTGATACCACCTGTAATCCAGAGCTTTTTACTTTACACTTAATAATTTGTACGGGGAAAACCATTAAAAACACGCACCAAAACCCCATGGGAAAATACTCAAGTGGAGCCCCGATCTTACGACATTATCCCAGCAGCGTCAGCATTACAGTTTAAAATAAATTTGTTATAATTTGTTTTGTTTATAAGTTACACAGCCTTGTGATCGGATAACGCTGCAGCAACAGTGTAGCAGTTTAATATATTTTCATTCTCAAAATTAGAGCATAGGTAATCTATTGTTGAGGCCGAGAACTCAGTAATCCGCGTCGACTCAGAAACATGCATTGTAAGACTAAATGAGGTTAGCATAGGTCTTATAGCGTTGCCATCGATTGTAGATCCACAAAATTGATATTAAAATTGCCCGCCAGGATAAGTGTTGCACGGATAGGTAGCTTAGATAAAAGCACTCCAAGGCGCTCTATAAAAACGTTTACAGTTTGGAGGTCTGTGGATATACAAACTAAATATAAATTTACTATATCATATACCATCGATAACTCAAATTCTCTTTCCACTGTCAGATTATTATACTTATATACATCAGTAATTTCACAGTTGTCACTGAATATTTTATGAGCAAAAATTTTAGTTCCTCCATGTATAGCTTGTGTTCTGCAATAGGTTGATGCTACATTATAATCTGGAATGTAACATGGTTCATTTTTGTTAACCAGTGTTTTGTCAGCATCACAAAACCAGGACTATTCTGCAGCTCCAACACAACGGAGAGTTCGTCCTGTTATTTTTAATCGACTGGATATTTAGCAGGAATAAAGTTATTACGTTCTTTATAATGCCTTTTTTTACACAATTTCTGGAGGTATTTCCATCGGCTCTTCGCTGTCTAAAAAAGAAGAAGCGTTCTGGTCCATAGCCTCGAGAACAGGTCAACATGAATTAGATTCCATCTGACAACTGTCTCCTCATTCACATTCTCGCGGGTTTAATAAATTAAATTAGATTTACTACTCTTGTTCTAAAATCCAATATACCACATGTGTAAATCAATGGCATCGATATGATTTGAAAACCTCTGTATCTAAGTTGCTAGCAATCTAGGTTGCTAATATTATTAAGTATCAATATATTAATATTTTCAACATTTTCAAATGACCCCTCATCCTCAAACCTAGCCGGTGAAGTAAATACCAGAAGGTTTATGTAAAATAATTTTTTAGTTAAACAAAGATCATTACAAGAGAAGAATGCACAATATGTTTTAAACATAAGTCCGAAATCGTTTCACTTATGGTTTAACACTCGACATATGTGACGTCACCAAATGGCTTTAGAGAGATTGTCATTAGTTGTTACTGTGCATACTACGTTGTAAAAGATATAACAACAAAAAGAACAGAGCTTATACTATTACAAAGAGTACATAAATAAAATCCTGCCAATATAGCAAGTTTCTATTCTGTCTATCTTTATTACTAACTGGCTTTCGCCCGCGACTTCGTCCGCGTGGTATAGGTGATAATAGTGTAGTTCTGGTGTCAAGATTGTGAATATGTGAGTTATGTTAGGTTGGAATGTGTAAATAAAGGCCTTTCCAATGATATCCATAATTAACTTACAAACTTCGAATCCCCTTTTGACCTCCTTAGGGGTTAATTTTTAAAAAGTTATAAAACATATGTTTATTTTTTAGAGTAGTTTTACGTAGTTTCAAGGTAATAGAATAACAATTATTTTCTATTACACATTTTGGACCCTTAGGGGTCGATTTATTAAAAACTGTAAAACACGTGTTTAAATTCATTTTTTAGAGTACTTCTATGAAGTTTTAATAATGAAGAACAAAATTACAAGCGAGTATTTTTTGATGATAATTTGGAGTTTAGAGTGTAGCAGGATGGCGGATGAAAAAGTAGAAAGGGTAACGAAAAAATTAGATGATGAAAGGTGCGTTGTGGTGCAGGAGAATGTAGATAGGTGTTTTGTAGAAAAACTGATCTAATTTTCAAAAGCAAACGTAAGAGTGGGAATGATCATATGTTTGTAGTCGCACAATTACAATTTTTCGAATAAACGTTCGCCAATCGCGATTAACAATTGACACACACCTATGGCATTTGGACAAAGTATCACACACAAAATTGGTAATACTATAACTATCACTTCGATGCTCAAACTATCGCAGGCGAGAACTCGAGTGAAATTCAGCAATGCAAGCGAAGCGAACATTTTCCAGCTCTTCAATAAATTCTGCATGACCACTCCCTGGTGAATGATACAGAGTGACCAATATAACTGTCTTGGTATGAAGTTTGACTTTATTCCCTCTATCCAGTAATTGAAATTTCTAATGTCATCGGCCTATTTTATAAACAAAAAACCCCAGTTTGACTTTATTTGGTGTAAAACCTTTTTTTATACAGTATACTGTATACAGAATACAGTACTTTTACATACAGTTTCTCATGCACAGACCTTGATTGCTATAACCTAAATCTTTGATTCTACTTCTTAAGGTTTTACTATTCTTTTATAACAATAGCAGGTTTGATCATCTTCTCATATTTAGTATTTGTATTTAACATGTATCCTCTTATTTTAAATTATTTATTATTACCCAATTTATATTATTATTAATAATTTATATTATTACCCAAGTAATTGGCTTTACCTTAAAAACTATATTTCCTTTCCATACATTGTATTTTTTCAATACTTTTATGTTCTGCTGCTGTGCCAATATTCTAATTTCAGTTTATTTCATGTCCCCTTAATCCAACTACACTGTCTTTAACCCCTAAAATCACAGTTACGGTCTTTTGTTCGGATAGATCAATTTTGTTTTTACAATCACCCATTTTTTCATTATTTAGCTTATTTTTATCTGAAAATGCTATAAGAATATTATTTCTATCTATGTGTACATATAATATAGTATAACCTATATAAGGTATATTCGTACAAGCAGTGCGTACAGTTTTCTGACTGTCAGAAACAATCAGTAGTTACATACACCAAATGCCTGTCGCTGCGCAACATGTAATATTTATCTAGGCAACTCTATTTCTGTTCGAAACCCGATCACGGACTCTTTGTGGGAACAAACCTATAGATTAGTTATGAACTTATGATTAAACGTATGAATGAAAGTCTACTTGTCAGGGGTACATATAAATATGCAAAAATTGAGAATAAATTCTCTAACCACCTGAAAATTCCTTATACAATAAGGATTTCAACAAATAATGGTAAAACAGCTATTCTCCGGGCTATATGCCCCTCCGAGCGCTGAATTACATAGTATTATTACATTAGTATTTTCTTATCTAACTGGGTTTGAGGAAAATACGGCAAATTTTGGTATGTAATTCAGCGCTCGGAGGGGCATATAGCCCGGAGAATAGCTGTTTTACCATTATTTGTTGAAATCCTTATTGTATAAGGAATTTTCAGGTGGTTAGAGAATTTATTCTCTATTTTTGCAAACTTATGACTAGTTATGTAAAACTTGAAATATTTTAATCCCTGGCGATTTCCTTCTATCACAATTAGCAGTTCTTCGATTCACTTGAATAAATATTAAACTAATTAATCGAAATTGCTTAGGAGCTTTAATAATAAGCGTAGCCAATCTGTTATTTTCATAGCCTTGAAAGAATAATTACTCTTATTTATTGTCTTATAAATCTGTTACCTTTTTAATTTTTAATCCATTTATTGTGTCCATATAAATCAGCAAATCCAGTCCTATAAGAAGAATAAGAAATAATTTATTGCCATAATTAATTTCTCAGGATATTTTATTCTAGAAAATATGACTGTGCAAATTTATGTTTATTTGCTTTTATTCTTTTTGCAGGTATTAATAAATTAGATCAGGGTATATAAGATATTTTTTCTACAACCGTCAAAAAATTACAATATTTGCGCAATAATGTGAGTGTCCCATGGGACACTTTCTTTCATTGGACATATTTTTTTAGGTTACCGTGACACAGTTCGCGAAATATTTTGTGCACTAGTGCGCAAAATATTTTGCACACATTACCAAAATTAATAGGATATCTATATTTAAATTACTATTTTTTCAATTTTTTACCATAAATAGGATAATAAAGTATATTAACAAGATTGCAACTATTTATTCTCATTGTTATTATTTACAATATTAACATTACCTGTACAACCACTAACATGAACTATGTATGCCTGATCTAGTCGCTAGTCGCAGTTCGGGATGTGGAGGCTAAAAGGTCATTTATTTTTTAGAAAGATCTGAATTTGAAATATTACAATCTAGAATTTTATTTGTATTGCTGACGTTCTTCCAGAGCATTAACCAGTATAGGCTTCAGGATTTGGTAACTTAAGGTATTTCGATATGCTAGGCATTCCTGCGGTAGAATTATTTTAACAATTTGGTTTACGCGCTTTTTGTTTTTATATTTATTTTCCAAGATGGCGCCGACTGAGACGGATGCGAAAGTTTTGGCCGAAGCTAAAGTGATGAACTAACGAGAAAAAACGATGAAATTGCTGAAATAAATCAGAAGGTAATAGATTTACAAGCTAAAAATGATTCATTTCAAGAAGAATTCTCATGGTTATGCAAGAAACTAGACCAGATGGAAGAAACCATTTCTAGAAGATTCGAGAAGGTCGAAATTCTAATCGGCAAGAAAAGCCAACAAAAAACGGACAAAAACAGATCGTCCGGCAAGGATCAGTTCGATCAGATACAAGTCGTAACTAATGTATATGAAGTTGCCCCTGTGAACCTGGCCTCAACTGCCAGGCCGGTCTCCAGTGAAAAGGCAACTAAAGACTTGGGCAACACTAAATAAGCATTGCAACACTGCAACCAGTAGTTCGAGTGCACCATGCTCAAATGTCATTGAAAATAATGACACCGAAAATTTCCGGTACAAACACCCCCTAGCCAAACTGAAAAATCAAAAAATGTGAAAAATGGGAAATTCCAAAACCGTGGAGGCTAAAAAAAACGATGGAAGCATGTTGATGAAAATGCCCGATCGAAACCAATACGTGGCACTAGTGAAGGCGAACACATACTGAAGACGACAGAAAAGGTATCTTGTCTGTTTATTTCAGGCTTTTCACCTGATACGAAAAGCACAAATAACCTCGCTTTCCTTGAATGTAATGGCCTTGCCGAAGGATGCTATTTAAAAAAAATTAAGACTAGAAAGAGCATTCAAAGCTCTTCCAAGGTAACGGTACCGCAAAACAAAAGAGATTACTTCATGTCACCATACTTATGGCCTAAGGGCATATTAATAAACCATTTTTTAAACCTGCAGAGCCAGCTTTCGGCGAGAACCCTGAACAACAAAATGCACTTAGTAATTTTTATGCAGTTTAATATTGCCTCACTAGAAGTGAAGCCAACAAACTTGAAAAAATTCACTCTCTCTGTCTTATATATATATATATATATATATATATATATATATATATATATATATATATATATATATATATATATATATATATCTATATATCCTGAAATCATAGTATATCCATTAACACAACTTGTTAATGAAACCCTTCAGAATGGACATTTTTCAGACGTGTTGACGCAGGCTTTAGTTGTGCCGATTTAAAAAAGTAAGAGAGATGGGGATGATGTGGGAAACTACAGACCTATATCCTTGCTTCCCGTGATTTCGAAGATGTTTGGGAAGTGCATAGCTGCTCAAATACTTCAATATTTTGAAAGTAGTAATCTTTTTACAGAAGCACAGCGCATGCCTTCAGACAGCAGCACAGCACTCTCTCGAGCATTTTAGAATTTGTCACCTCGGTACTGGAAGCTTTTGAGAGTATGGAGTACACTAGCACCATATTCTGTGACTTAAGCAAGGCATTCAACTGGGTCTCTCACAGTCACCTTTTAAAAAAGTTGGAAATGTACTATTTTGACGCTTTAAGCATACGGCTCATATCATTGTACCTTACCAACAGGTCACAAAGTGTACGGGTGGGAGGCATGATGTTAGAGAGCATGGATTTGAAGATTGGTGTTCCACAAAGGTCAGTCCTAGGGCCACTTTTATTTTTGATTTATATCAATAACTTATCTGAAAGTGACGACACCGTTAGCTTTAATCTGTTTGCTGGTGACACGGCTATTAGCCTTCGACTTAACAGCTTTGAAGCAGTTGCCGAGAGAACACTTGAGACTCAGTCGGCTGTTGCTGCTTGGTTCCGCGAGAATGGTCTTGTCTTAAATGAAGAGAAGACCAATAGGATGATATTCTCCTTACGAAATACTAATACAGACCTCGAGACAGTGGATGAAATGCGATTCTTGGGTATTACTTTAGACCCAAAACTAAAATGGGAATGCGACATAAGTAATATTGCAGCTAAAATTAGCAAGAGTATTTTTGTTCTAAGGAATCTGGCTTATGTGGTTTCCCCTAGTGTACTCAGAACGGCACACTTTGCTCTTTGCCACTAACAGATCACCTATGACATATTGGTTTGGGGTCAGGCTGCTGCGGCTGATAGGATATTTGACTTGCAGGGCAGGGCCGTAAGGGTTATTTCAAAGTTGTCTTATAGGATTGCCGGCAGGGCTTTGTCAGCCTTGGCATCTTGACTTTTCCCCGTGTTTTTATATTTGTGAATCTTCTTTATGCAAAGACTAATTATAATTATCATAAATTTAACAGGAACTGTGATTTTTATACCTATAACACACAGAATAAGGACGATTTGTCCTTCCCTCTTTTCAGACTTAAAAAATGCCAAAGTGGGCCGAACTTTTTGGCAGTCAAGTACTTTAATCTACTTCCTAGAACTGTTAGAGATCTTAGATCACAGCTGTTTAGGAAAAGTATTAAAAAAAATTAAAATCTAGAGCGTTTTATTCTCTTAATAAATATGAAAATGGTGACCTAATATTCGACAATTAGCAGCAAATCTTGGATATTTAAATTTTAAGTTTTGTGTGATTTTAATGTGTTCAGTCCTTGAAATGTTTTGTATTTTAATAATTTTAATTATTTTAATTTTAAATAATTATTTTAAATTATGGCATTAGATTAATTATGCTTTATTTCCCTCTGACGTGTGTACATTGTATTTACAATATTAACATCAATAGATAATCTGAATCTGAAAAAAAAAGCATCAGTTTGGGCGAAGAGCCGCGTACTTTGGATAAAGCTTGATAAACCTAATCTAAATTGGAAATTAATTGTAAAAATGCGTTGTATGTTAGTTTTTCGATAGGGCTCTTTCACAATCAAAATAGAGTCCTGGTATTCTATCGTTTTTGGCCAGTTCCTCAAGGCGGCAGGCACCCGAAATAGCCATAATTAAAAAATAATTCAAAATAATGACAGCCAGACGCTAGACCGCACTGTGGTTCCCGGCCCCTACAAAGGTATGACAAAAGTCAAAAATATGTTACTAAAGCATTTTTTACAAGAAGTCTAATTTTCGGCATCTACAAAATTTATTTACAAAACAGTGTGAGCTACAGTCTGCACCATATGGGAATATTTTGTATTTGTAGAATTTTCGCAACACGGTTTTCGGTCATAGGGTCTGCATGAGAGGTAACCAAAAAAGAGCCAAAACCATCGGAAATGTGTTATCTCTGACACCTGTCAAATGTCATTTGAAAAATTAAAGTATTCAGGAATATCAATAATTATAAAACTGCAAGAAAAGGTTATGAAGAAAAGTTGTTGCAAGTATTTTGATTTTTAGTTTTTTTCCTTCAAAATAGTAATGAGAAATATCGACTTTTTTGCTTTTTTTTTGGTTACCTGTCGTGCTAAGACCGAAAACAGTTTTTCAAAAATTTTACAAATAAAAATTCCCATATGGTGCAGACTTTTTGCGGACACTGTATATAAATACACGTTATATGTATACGTTGTGTTTACATAGTAAAGTGAAAAAACTATCTTTGGCAAAGGTTCTTTCTTAATGCGCGAACAAAGTGGTTCCAAATTAAGATTTTCCTTCTCTGCGATATGTCAGCTATCTATGATTTCATCGCAGACACGCTGGGCCATCTTCATGTAAGTCAGCCTCATGCCACATTAGCTGTGCTAAATATTAAATATATGGTTGCGAGGAAACACGAAGTGATAATCAGCACCTAAAATACAATAGTAATAGGTATATTAAGTCACATTGCATACGCAATACCTAAGACGTAGCACCATAATAACTCAAAATCAGGAAAATTCTGGAAAGAACTATAACTATATTTTGAAGGAAAAGACTTAAAACTTTCGTTATCATTTAGTTTTATTGGTGGTATTATAGGGCATCATTACTAAAAGTCTTAATAAAATATCAGAAAGTAAAAAGATTGCTTGCAAATATTAACTCCGTAGGAATCAAACACTAATACTGTACAAAGAGAAAAAGGACTTATACTTAAAATAGTACATAACGTGCTTCTGAATATCCATTAGTAAACAACTTGTTACAAACACTTAACTTTGGAAAATTACTTAATAGGTTACACGGAGTAACTCAAGATAAGGCGGTCACTTCGCTTGATGCGTTCACTTCCAATAGCAGTAAAGCAGTGAAATTTTTTTTGCTGTGAGTGATATTTATGATTTTGGGCAACTTGGTCCTAGTTCATGTTAGAGCGGGTTGTAAATTTGTGGTATCTTACCATGAGATTTTTGATTTTTGTCATATATGGCGGAAACCACAGTGGACCGGTCTCTTTTGACAACCAAAAGTTTTTAACTGATATCTAAATTTTGCAAATTTGTATTGACGTAAGCAATTTTAGTATGTACTTTTAACAATAAATTAAACTAAATTCATTCCAGCAAGACGTTACAAAATGGAAATCATTGGGAAACCAAGCAAATACCTGAAATGTTAGAATAACTCGTAAGTTTCTCATGACGACTTATTAACAACGACAGGATAAAAAACTGTCAAAACCTAACTGATCAACTAGAAGAATCTTAATTTAAACCAGTACTAACTTTTAAACCTTTTTAGTGAATCTGAATGTAAAGATATTTAATAATATACCATAAATAAAGCAATAAAATATTTGACCTTAATCATTGAATAGGTTTCATTATCAGCCTCTAAACTAGTTAATTTTCTCTCGTGTTGTTGGTGTCCATCGAACCTTTTATTTCAAATATGGCACCAATTTAGTAAACTTTCTAATATCCACGTTTTTCAACATTAAGTGTTGACTTTAGCATGGAACAAACTGACCATAATGTGGAAGGCTTTATTTTTTTGGGCCTTTCCACTAAATATGCTAGTGAAACATTCTCACCTTGCTTTATTGGTTTCACACCATTTTTTTAATTTTTGATACGTACACGTACATATTTTCATATTACTGATGCCGTTTGGATTTGTTCTGCAAAAGATTTAGAGTAACATTATTAGCTATATCCGCTATATTTGGTGGCGTACCGCTGAACTCATCGTCACTCAACAGTTTCTATTACTTTACAACCAAAAATATCTGGCACTAAATTCAAAGGCAGGTACACAAGCGCCACTTCGGAATTATTGTTGTCAAACTTTATTGTTTCCATAGCTATGGTTCTAAGTTGCCTTGTATTTAAATAAAAAATTTAGTTCTGTTTTGCAAGTTAATTAATATAACTGTTTCTAATAATACTTAGTTATAGTTATAGTAGAAATATGTTTTGTAATTCGTGCGCGAAATCTCTCTGGTGTTCTCCAGTGGTTTTTTGACTCGGCTACGCGTCAGCAAAAAAGTTTCATTCTCGACCACCAAAGTAGTATTTCACGCACTAGATACAAAAATAACTGTTTAAAGTTACCAATCAATACAATTATTATAAAATAAAATTAACATTAACAAGTTTTGCCAAAATTTACGGAATAAATATCGGTAAACTTCGCTTTTGTTTAGGCTGTTTTGAGTCAAAGTTTACCTATTAAACAGTTTGACAGTAGCATCGCAGAAATGCGAATGCGAATATTTGGAATTTTTGGCACAGGTACGTGATCAGTCGTAAATAGTTCCATCTGTTCCTTAATTTGAGGAAAAACGTATTTATTTGAACGGCATTATATAACCATACAATTTATACTTATTCTTTATTCGTCCTTAAAGAATGACCTTGAAAATTCCCCATTTTTAACTGTTAGCATTAAGAATTATAAAATAGAAATACCATATACCAAATACCAATACTTTTAAATCAGTTGTACAGTGGGTCCCACTGTGCTTTTGAAATATATATCGTATTTTAAAAACAAATTTGTTTTTTCAAATCGTATCAATGTTTTTTGCTTTAAATTATTTCGAATAGTTAAAAAACAGAAAAAGTTTATAGGTTGTCACAGTTGTCCTTTTTAGGTAACAGAAATTAATGAAGTGTCTAAAAGCTACTTTACGATTAAGGAATTAGCAATGAATTATAAAATATGCACTTGGAAATAAAAATTAGGGAATAAGGATTAAGAAATTGGATAAACTTGGCCTTATTAGTTAATAATTCAATACAGCACACATGTTAAGAGCCTACATCAGTGGACCGCGTGCTCCGATTCGGGATTTCGCCACTGAAGAGCGTAAATCAATGTTAATGAGCAATCTGGCAACATGGCCATTCGGAGACGCGACGCGACCTCGCCGTCGTGAGTTGTATTAGGACAGGACTTGATTTCTTGAAGAATAATTGATTATTTTTGAGCAAGTTTATATTATGTATTTAGGATTTCAAATTATTTCACTTTTCACTGTAAATAATCGCAAACTATTAAATGTTGGACATAGGACATTCTTTGATAATAATTATTGATCTTGATTTCTTTTTATTCATTATATGTCTTATTTGTTTATTTAATCTTTTTGTCTATCATATGGGAATCGTTAAAAATTAAAGACAAATTTTCAAGAATTCGTTATTTATTTGGAAAAAATAAAAGTTGTAAAAAAATAGATATAGACAGAAATACATAAACAGATAGGTAGGTAGACTGGCAGCCATTTTTCTTTCTTTTTTGTACGTATCTATAAGGAAAAGTGCATTAATAAATGTGTAATATTATAAAATAATACTACCTAATGACATAACAGCAAACAAATTTATGGCATAATATAAGATACTTTTCCTTCACATATGTTATCTCCAATGGGTAGGGTTTTTGGCAAAAGCGGATCAACCAGTTCAGGAAACAAAATTGTCATAAAAAATCTTAATTTCGGCAACATTTTATTTTGCCAAAAGGATTCATCACGTTTTATCTAAAAAAAGAATATTCTAGAAAAAGAATATTCTCCAGTTTTTAACAGAAACTCTAATAATTAATTTAGAAAAAGAATATGAAACTTTTGTTTTTGTATTTACAATAATTTTTAAAAATAATTCTTGTACGTGGATCTCAAAATTCTAGATAGGAAACATAAATAAATTTTTAAAATGCCATTATGCCACGATTTATTAAAATTAAAAAGCAAAAGCTGAAATGAGATGAAATTAATTTTTAAAATTGCACAGATATCATGCAAAAGCGTTAAAAAATAGATAAAAACTGCATTTATTTGTACTTATTTATTTCTTTCCGATTAAAAAAGTTCTATTACCGATACTAAAATGCAGTCCCCCTTTTAGAGTATTTTGCACTTTTTATTCTTAGCGCTAAAAATGTTATTTTTTGGCTTATTAACGAGTTTTCAAGACCTTCCGGTAGTTCACACTAAAAAAAAAACACTATTTTTACCTGTTCGCCTGCATAGCAATGTTGTTAGCACTGCTAGAACTATTCTGTTTAGACTTCTGAGTATTTGATCCTATTTTTTTCCTGAAAATTGTTGCTTTTATTTTACTTATAAAAACATGTTGGCAATGATGTTAGTTATAATTTTCATATTTCATAACTACAGTGAACTTCGGATATAACCAATCATCGAGGAATTTAAGGGGATCCTTAAATAATTCGTTATAGCCGGGAGGTCGTAATATCGGTGATACAGTATTTATTAGCATCAACAGTATACTTATCATGTGAAACCATATTACTACGTTAAAAATTTCAAATTTGAATGGAAAAATTTCGATTTTAATGTGAAATACCCACCAGGGATACTACTAGCTAAAATACCAAATAATCAAATTATATCTCCTACAGTGTGAAACTATACCTAGGTATCGCTATTGCAGAATTGTTTGCAACTTGTCAAAATAAAGAAATTTATTAGGTGTAATAAATATTTGGAGAATTATTATTTGTACTTTCCTGTAGAAATAAAAATTTCTTATATAATAGTAAATTTGTAGGTTACTTATAACGCTATTGTGTAACAAAAATACCCTGATTTAAAGGTTTTGGTGTTTAGAAATAATTTTGAATTCTACCTAACCTAGGTGAGTCGATTTTAGTAATTTGTACTCATCTGCTTTCTCATTGAAACATATATTAAAATAAAGATAATTTTATTGCGAACACCCTTGCGAAAAATCGGTCATGACTCACGGTTGCCAGGCTTTGAAATTTAAAAATTGGAGCAAGCGATGCGAGACAGGGAAGCATTGCGCGTACTATTCGGTGCGATAGAGGAGGACACAGCATAGCAGCTGTGTGTGACGCGACTTTCGGATGAAGGAGAGTGCGCACTGCGCATGCATGTATTTCTATTGTTTTATAATAAACTTTTTTTACATGACACTAATGTGTTCATCATTTGACATACATTTTACATACCCTAATTTTGTTCATATTAAAAATACAAATTTCATTTTTGGGTTGAAGCTTTAGTTGACAAAATCACATTTTTTGCCATAAAAAAACAATTGAATATTGATTGTGGTTTCTCCGGAGGTGAGTTTAAGTTTTTTATTTTAAATGGCAACCTACCAATTTTTTTATACCATTAAATACCTTTTTAAATTCCATTTTCGGTAATATATCATAAGTGGTAGTTTGCTCTCAAAATGGCGACACTGGAGTCATTTTTCCGTTTGAGTAGATCGCCATTTTGAAGTTCCTGGTTGTTATTTTCATAAAATAACTCTGTGGTTTAGTAAAGAAGATTGTTTAACTTTTATTTTTTAAAATGATTTTGTAAAACTCTTTTAAAATAATTTGTGTATGCAAATTTATGTTTTCTTAATATGGACCACTTTTAAAGCAAATTTGCACCAATACATTAAATAGAAAGTACCAAAAGTAAAATAGCCGTCGCGTAGTACATGTTACTTATTATATTACCTAAAATTATCAAAAACACATTTTAACGGTTTTTTTCTAAAAAAAAAGTCAAATAAACAAGACAAAGTACGTTAAAAAGAACATTTATTTAAGATAAAATCGGCTATGCATTTACCTAAGTTGGCGTTAAAAAACAGCCCACTTAGGTAAATTCATAAATCTGATTTTATGTGTAATAAATAATGTTATTCTTAACGTACTTTGTCTTATTTGACATTTTTTGGAAGAAAACCGGTAAAATGTGTCTTTTTGATAATAATTATCAAAAAGACACATTTTACCGGTTTTCTTCCAAAAAATATCAAATAAGACAAAGTACGTTAAGATTAACATTATAATTTATTACACATAAAATCAGATTTATGCATTTACCTAAGTGGGCTGTTTTTTAACGCCAACTTAGGTAAATGCATAGCCGATTTTATGTTAAATAAATGTTCTTTTTAACGTACTTTGTCTTGTTTATTTGACTTTCTTTTTGGAAAAAACCGTTAAAATGTGATTTTGATAATTTTAGGTAATTAGTAACATGTACTACGCGACGGCTATTTTACTTTTGGTCCTTTCTATTTAATATTTTGGTGAAAATTTGCTTTAAAAATGGACAATATTAGTAAAACATAAATTTGCAGATACCAATTATTTAAAAAGAGTTTTACGAAATGATGTTAAAAAATAAAAGTTAAACAGTCTTCCTCACGAAACTACAGAGTTATTTAATGAAACAACCAGGGACTTCAAAATGGCGACCTACTCAAACTGAGAAAAATGCCTCCAGTGTCGCCATTTTGAGAGCAAACTACCACTTATGATACCTATGTCACCGAAAAGGGAATTTAAAGAGCTATCTAATGGTATAAAAAAATTGGTAGGTTGCCATTGAAAATAAAATCTTAAACTCACCTCCGGAGAAACCACAATCAATATTCAATTGTTTTTTTTATGGCAAAAAATGTGTTTTTGTCAACTAAAGCTTCAACCCAAAAATGAAATTTGGATTTTTAATATGAACGAAATTAGGGTATGTAAAATGTATGTAAAATGATGAACACATTAGTGTCATGTAAAAAAAGTTTCTCTTTCATCCGAACGTCGCGTCACGCGCAGCTGCTATGCTGTGTCCTCCTCTATCGCACCGAATAGTACGCGCAATGCTTCTCTGTCGCGCATCGCTTGCTCCAATTTTTAAATTTCAAAGCCTGGCAACCGTGATTCATGACCGATTTTCGCAGGCAACCTTATACCACCGTGTTCGCAATAAAATTATCTTTATTTTAATATAGTTTCAAAGAGAAAGCAGATGAGTACAAATTACTAAAATCGACTCACCTGTTGATAAGTACCTGGCAACCCGGTATAGGGACCGAAAACAAGTAGGCAACCTAACTTTTGCATGTTCCTTATGCTTTATACTTTCGATTAGTGTATTAAGTTCGTTTGGTAAGCAAGTGAGTGAAATATTAAACAAAAAATGAGTTACAGTATTTTTAATTAAGGATAGCCATGACCATATTTCATTAGGCAACCCATTCGCGATATATTTGTTAACATATTATGTTTGATGAAAAATACTTTTTATCCTGTAAGCAGATCGGTGAAGGACGAGCTTACTTCGGATCTTAGACTATTACGTGTTTATATCGGTTAATTTCATATAAATCATATATAACCAGTAGAACTACTTACACACTACTTACCGTTTTTTCATAGAAAGTCGTCTATTTTTGCGACTTGTGGATGAACATAATCGTTTTCTGACACATAAATTTTCGTTCTTTCTAGTCCGCCCCATGATAGCTATTTAAATACACCGAAAATCCAAATCACAATCACACGCTAATCTTAATAATAAGACTGCTCCCGGTGTCGTACGATGCTTGCTGTGTTGCCAAAATGTGTTAACTGCCGAAAAGGCTACGCGATTTTCTCCAAAATTCATTAATTACGGAATTCCAAAGTTTTACAGAAAACTAAAGGTTTAATCAAAAATTCGATCTCCGCATAAATTATAGAGAAAATCGTGAACAATGAGGGAAAGTCTTTTAAAAAAATAAATATTACAAAATAACAAAAATTTTAAAAATAATTTTTTGATTTTTCTTTTTAAATGACTTTCCCTCATTTTGCTATAAAATTATAATATATTTCCAAAATTTCGTATCATTTCGTTGGTTAGTTTTGGTGCAATTCTTTGAAACAAATTAGTATGTTTCAGCTGGTGATGAATGCTCTTAATGTCGTTGCCAAAAGTGACTCATGTCAAAAAAATGCATTACTTGATTTGGGCTGGGAATTATACCTATACAACAATACAATTTTAATGTTAAAAAAAACATTTTTAACCCTTAATTTAACGTTCCTGTTTGAATGTTAATTCTCTTACTGTCGGTGAAGTTTGGCAAAAACACGTTATACGTGATATAACCAGTAATTTAATTTCATTCTAGACCAATTTTTTTATATAATAAAATGCCATTGAAAGGCAAGTTTAAGCTGGCCTGCACCTTGTTTCTGTAGGTAAGTTTGAATTAAATTAGCCTTAATTTTATATTGCGTTAAAGCCAAATATTAGGAAAAATATGGAACGTCTAGCTTAACTTAGTTTTAGTTAATTAGGAAATTAAATTAAAGTGCAAACGTGCATTCTTTGTTAATTTTAGTTCGTCTTATGAGAAGTCATATTTTATGCATGGTTCCCTAGTTTTTGTAAATAAAAAACCTAAAATTTAAATTTTTACCTGCCCAACTGGGAATGATTAACAATTATACAACCTATGTATATGTTTTCTTTAGAATTTAATTATAAGCTTAAAAGTCAGAAACATGACGTCTGAATGCATTATACAAACATAAAATTAATAATCTTTACGTCCTATAATAATTGTTAGTTTAAAAGGTAATAAACATGTAATTTTGTTTCGTTTAAATTAACATATTTAACAATAATTGTCACCTTTAATTAAAAAAATACACATATATTTTAAGAGTTTTTTTTAAATTAAGGTGACTAACATAAGGCGAATAACAAACAAAAATTGTTTGGCCTAGCATACCCATAAAACAACTTTTTTATATGTATAGGAACTTTGAACTTTTTAAATTGTCTTCGGATGGGCGACTTTTACGACCAAACTGGCACAATAGTTCTTTTCCTGATTTATTTCTGTGTCTATTGACTGGTACTGGACTGGAAGCCTGCAATATTAGGGGTAGAGCTGGTTACACTAAGATTGGGTGCTAGGTGTTCTTGAGCTGAAAAAGTCAACATGCATAGTTAAATATGATATTACGTATTATGTGATACTGGAACAACACCTGGGCAATGAGACGTAGTAGGCGAGATGAGCATTAAACCTTCAACATTTTGTTTGGATAGATAACAAAAACTAAAAAAAAAGTTATGCAAAAAGTATATCAGGACACTATACAGTGTGTAACATAAATATGGAAACCTCAAAATATCTCGCAAACCGTTCATCCGATTTTTATGAACTTTTGCACACTTATAGGTACGAAATTACGCCCGATCCAATGGTGAGTTGTCAAGTCATTATTGTCAAGATTGCCGTTCTCCTGAAATCGACAGGAACTTTTTTTTTAAATGGGAAGCTCTATATTTTATTCGATTTTCGAATTTAGCTTCAAATGCTGACTACTTCTTATTGGAAACATTGTCTCCTAAAGTTAACAGTTTTTGAGAAAATGGTGGTGAAAAATCTTGGTTTTATTGTATTTTACCTTAAAATACCTGTACACGAAAGTTTACCTGAAATGTCTGACATTAAACTTTCTTCATAGTTCACAAGAAGGCCGTCCTCAAAAACAACAGAAATGATACTTCCCAATAAACACAAGGTGGCTGCTCCAGAAGCAGACAGAAACCGCATTGCCGAAAGCCGCTTCCGGCCCGAAACACGCAAACCCAGCGAATTGTAGACCGGGCATATCCTCTTTGCCCGGCGGCCCATGGAATGTAATGCCGCTCATGGGTCATGAGCGGCATTGCAGTACAGGGCGCAATACCGTTCCTTCCACTGGTGGATTAGCCAAGTACAGTGGATGGCCCGCCCACTGCTAGGCGATCTAGGTGCAGTAATGCATGGTTTTAATACAAATTTAAGATGGTCCGCATTGGCCATTTTATAAAGATGCTTACTGCAAAATAGTCACTGGAAATTAACAAAAATAATTTGCACTTGCTGTTATATCAATTCTAGACAAGACATTTTAAATATGATGTCAAAATGGTTGTCCCTAAACTTGTGGTACCTATGCCGGGCTAAAATGTAATAATTTTTGGAAATTTTAACTTATTTTTTTTCTGTAAAAATGTTTCTAGAATAAACAATTTTAACCCTCTTAAATTATATACATTTAAATATACAGTTCATTTTGTTTATTATAAAAACGTGCTGAACATGTCTGCTTGGGTAGTATTTATTTGCAGATTAACAAACCTTGCTCATTTTTGTTGGAAGAGATAGGTAGGCATAAATAGTAAGCTTATCTCATCACTTTAAACTAGTTTATAACTTTTCTAATTAGTAAAGTAGTAAAATGGCAGAAGATAAGGACAAAAAATATTAAACTATAATAATTTTGTTATAAAGTTGTGGACAAATTTATTTAAAAACACATTTACATACAAACCAAGGAACAATCAAAAACGAGATCATCACTGAAAATGATACAAAATACATTCCAAAAAAAAAAGATTGGTGAACAACTGAACAGTACACAAAAAAGCACCAAAGACGTCTATACGCTTCCAAAAAATGGCGGTTCGTTGTTATCGAGTCGCACCGTCCTGTAAAGTCGGAAATTACTATCACGCATGCTCATTGCATTCTCCAACAAGAAGAAAGGTCAACCGCTTAAGAACCGAATGCGGTGCGATAGCTAATTCTCGCAGCTGGGCTGCCAGAATCGTAACCGCGTTCGATTCGAAACTGAAGTATCGTTTCTGATGTGCCGAGTTCATGACGCTTTAGGTTGAAGGCTAGCAATTCATCGCATGGAAAAACACGCGTGTACCGTATGCATTCAGAAAACGCAAAAAGAGCCGCCGACTTCCCACCAGTGCCGACAGGCGGCCGACTGCCGTTTGTTTACTGGATTAGGTTGTCTCTAAAGAATTTTCTACTATTTCCTGAATCTCCTCATTATTATTAAAAGCTTTTTTCCTCTATTAGAGGACATAGTGAAACACTTCCTATGTTGGAAATAAAGTAGACCCATGTGCAAATCAAATTGATTGCAGTATCTCTTCTGTGGAAATAATTCAAAGAATATTTGCTTTAATTATTTATTATTTTTTATTTATTTTTTTTATTTATTTACTTTATTTAATTGTTTTATTACATTTTGGAATACTTACGGATGTAATGGATTTTTTTTAATCTGCTGTCAGGCCGACATTTCAAAAGTGTAATAATGCCATTTTTTCAAAATTTAGAAAATTGCTCGGTCGCTAAGCTAAAAATTACTTTTATTGTTTTTAGAGACTGTTCCGATCTACACAAAATATAAAGAAGGCAAAAAAGTGCAGAAATAAATAAAATTCGGCAGAAGTTCAAAAGTTTTTATAACTGCAGAATGGTTCTGAAGCAAAACCTGACAATCAAGGCAGCTATCTAGTTTATTCTACAGTTATGTAATTTTTTGGATCTCTGTCAGATACTTTGTAATTTTGAAATGCCTGTTAGCTATCAGTGTCTTTGAATAGCAAAGCGATCACCAAGTGGTAGTCGTTTTCAGAACCCCAAGAGCTGTTTTCAAAACGTTTACACTTATTGGATATGTACGTGTTGAAAGAAAATTTACGTCATGTGTGCTAAGCGCCTTTAAGTTCTTATTATTTTAGAGTTACAAAATACGGTGCCTAGGCAACACTAAGTAGTTTTTTCTAGCGCTGACCACTAAACTTTAATTATAAAATCTCGACATTTTCAGTTCGCTGGAAGTTTTTTTCTTAAAAATGGTAAAAATGTTTAAAATATTTTATGTGTACGTCTCAAGATTTTATCGTTTTAAAAATCACGGAAATTGTTAGCAAAAAGTTCCCATTACTTTTGAATATGTCAGTGACGCTCAGTGAAGAACTGCGCTGGAAAATGGATGTACATAATTCATATCGTAAAAAAATCATAATACCTGTAGTGATATTGATATGTAAAAGTAGCCTTTAAATTTAGCAATGAATAATGATAGTTATGTTAACAAGTGAACAACAGAATAAGAGAAAAGTCAGCCATCATTCAACATTCAACGTATATAATCTTGTAAAGGACTTTAAATTCATATCACTAAAGATAATTTTAGTAGAAACAAAACAATACCGCCAACCTGACTAACATCTCGTCTGATAATACTCACGGCTTGTGATAGGGAACCATTAAAAATGGAATGGATGTAAATAGATCAGAGCAAACCTAAGCCAATAGCAACAATTTAACTATGTAAGAGCATTCTAAAATACCAATGCTTCTAAGTGAATTTATAATTAAACAAGTCACAAGTCAGTTTCGGTTCGTATATCAGTTCAAAGCAGTTTTAGCCCACTTCATTTCTTGACAGAATGGTGAGGAAAAAAGTAACAAATTTGAAGTTTGTTCTTATAATATGTTGCACGAATCTGGACTAACTTTTTTTTTGTGGCAGGGGCGGATTAAGAATTTCGTCTAGGGGAGGGGCACAATGTCACCTCGAGCTACACAAAAGCACAGCCAAAAAAAAAACGGTCAAGCTCATTACTTTTTTATTGTTTAGGGTTCTAAGAAATGTATACTATTTCATAATGGAAATTATACATTATTCATCCTGTTTTGGATAAGTTGCCAGTTTGTTTAAAAATTAATAAAATACATACTTTTTAGAATAGGTATGGATCACAATAATTATTGTGTCTCCAGTTTAGAAAAGACTCGAGGTGGATCTCAGAGTTGTGATGGAGCAAAAGGACTTCAGTTTTAAACATAACAAGTAAATTTGCTGAAAAGTAAGCCTAGTTTTAACTTTTTTGGACGATACAACCCCATAATATGGCATTAGCGACTCTAGTTTGCCAATGTTCAGTTTTCTTATAATGACCCAAAATAATTTTTAGGTTAACTCTCGTGGAAATCATTCCTTCACAGGCCCAATATCAGGTGGTCATATAGTCATAGCTGACCAGGCAATGAAAGTTCTTTTCCTGAAATTTTAGATACCTAACTTCTATTTAATATTTATTGTATTGGGCTGTTATTAGAGTAAATTTTTAGGGTTTTGTTAAATATTGTCCCAAATTTGTGTTGTTCTTTTGTGGAACGGGGTTGCTATTATTACAACATTGGTGTTAAAGCATATAATCAGGTATAATTGTTTGTTTTAATAGGGAAATTACTTTGAGTCAAAGATATTTCTACTTTATCGTGTTGTAGTGGAGGTACAAATTAATTTATGTTTTTCAGAAATCCCAACATTATGCAGGATAGTCTTGTATGTGTAGAAAGCACAGTAGTTACAGATCATGGGACAGCGCCATGTCTTAGGTTGCGAATTTTGTTGTCTCTTTTGAAGGATTGAAAAGTGAGGTTTTGACCCCGGCCTGGGTGACGTCCAAATGAAAATTAAATTTTCATCGGGTGACGCCCAAATAAAAATTCAATTTTCATCTAAACAAAAAGTAGGGGTGTAGGACGATGATATATTGTCTTCATGTGTATTAAAAGAAAGTCATTGAAAAATGATACAAAAAGGCAGATGGTTGGCAGACACTAAGAATTGCGGAAAATTATTCATTTTTCTTACAAGTCCACCCGGACACTTTAACCCTGTGGACCCTTGCTAATCGTCTGCCTTTTTTATGTATTATTTTCAATGACTTTCTTTTAACGCACATGGCAGACAATATAAAATCGACCCAAAGCACATAGATTTTGTAGAAATGAAAATTCCAATTTTCATTTGGGTTCACCCCGGCTGGGGTCAAAACCTCACAACAACCTTCTTCAGTCCTCCAAAAGGCAGACAAAAAAATCGCAACCTAAGACATGTCCCTAAACCACGGTCTATTATTATTAATATTGTAAGTGTTAAACTGAAATAAAATAACAAACTATATTTTAAAACTGATATTATTGATATTATTACTGTAGGATATATATTTTTATAGGGGTGTCAACAAAACAGTTTTTCTTCTGATTCGTCCACTTCTCAAATAGCACTTGGTCTCTTAAAAAAAAGGAGGCTAGGTACTGAGGTCAGCAATTCTACTGCATATGAGATTCATCATAATTCTAACGTTTATTTCTAACTAAAGTTTTAATTCTACAACTTGTCACGTAGACTTTTGCCTCTACATAACACACATAGCAAGCAATATATCAGATTATAAAGTTCTGCATGAGCAAAGTAAAATGAAGGTTAGTTCAACTAAAAACTTTTAGGTGTGAATTATTTTCTTGTTTATGTAGGGGAGACCGGTGACAATTGTAACAAAAATCATATGTGATTTTTACAACCTTACCTGCCAGTTCAAATTTATTGATTTTTTTTATAGGATGTCCCCGAGCTTTGTAAGTAACCTAATAAATTCAGAATGTAGAAAAATATCTAGTTTCTTGTTTAGAACATATAATTCAAGTCAATGACAAATGTTTCAATTGACACCCGACTGGTGGCAATTGTAACAGACACAGGTCTGGGAAAAATATGGGGTATCCAAAAATGTTTGGTTTCATCTTGTAAAGCGTTCTATAAAGAAATACATTATGATGATACACACTTTCTACATTGGTTTCACTTATAACATGTTACAATTGTCACCTTTATTCATGTTACAATTGACACCAAAGACAAGAATGATTTGTTTACATTATTAAACTATGTAATATAATTCCTAAAGCGTTCTTATTATAAGATTGTATAGTCAATATAATCCGTATTTCAGTGGTATAATTTAAATATATATTGAAAATATGGTTAAGAAATTAAAAATGAAGAAAATAAGATTAAATACTTACTTTTCGTGTTGAAAGTCACGTTTGAGATCGTAACAACAGTATTCATCAGAATTCTTAAAGCAACTAACACCCTAAAGAAAGATCTGCCAACAACCGTTGAACATGTGTAACTCGGTTCGCGATAACCCGGCAGAGGGCGGACGTATATTGAATGTTACTGTCACAAATTAGGACTTAGATGAAGAATATGGTAGCGTGAATTAATTAATCCTAATTGTAACATAAAAAGGGTACTTCGATCTACCTATATTTATCGCAATTATGAAGGTAAGGCACTCTGGAAAGTCTTGCAGTCTCGAAGGCAATATTCAAGTTAATAAAGAGTGTTAGTAAATATCAAACTCTTACCAAACCAAACTTGATCAAATAGTGGAGTGTAGTCTCGTCAGCTGGCTCTGGCAGATCTTATCAGGAAACGGAACGCGCGATCCACGATCACACCACGAAAGTTAACCCGAATTATCAGTTTCGCCTTTAATGAGTCTTAGCTCTTAGATATAAGACGTGTTATGAATTCTAGCCTCTGTCATTTAGCAAATAAAACACTTGTGTTTCAAAACACTTAAATTCTATTAACAAAAAAAAATGACTTTACAAAGGTAAACTTAAAACTAATGTACAATATAATAATGAATTTGGATTTAATTAGAAGAGGAGCAGAGACATAGACAAGCGTTTACGTGAATGAACATGTAACAATGAATTTTATTAATGGTAATGTAGATAAACTTATAGATCAAAAGGTAAATAAAATCTAGGCTTTTTCGATAATCCCCCGTATTATAAAGATTGAAAATCCCCCAATCGGGTTGGTCAGACCCACATCAAATCAATGAATTATTTTACCCAAAAAAAATATTCACTACACTTTAAAATAGATTATATTAAATTTGGAAGAACACAATAAGAGCCCAATTTTAGAAGAGAAACTGATTAACCGTTAGACACTAACAAAAAGAGAGATATATAGTTAACAAACGAACGTCGATACGGAACTGATTTTAAATATCTTTTCTAGTTTAAAGGTAGCCTAATTGTATGCCTATTTCTTATTTCATTCCCCTAGGTACTACTATATTACCCTTCGACCAATGATAACCCTCGTTTCCTTAGAGGAAGGCTCCTCGTACCATCCCATTCTTAATTCATCCCTCTGAGAGTACCTTCCTTAAGTTTCTGACCAATTAGAAGAAACGTCTGTAAGTTGTAAGTTTCAGATATTTAGCACTAGATGTAGTTAGGTGTTCCCAATTTTATTGCAATTATAAGGAATTACCTAATTTGTAATATTTCGTGCTCCCTCTCCGGTAATAATATATATATATATATATATATATATATATATATATATATATATATATATATATATATATATACAGTGACCGGCAAAAAGTTCGCAACATATGGGAAAAATTTTTATTAGGAGAGTATTGGAAAAACTTTTCCGGGGGATCGGTTCTGCATGTCCGATAACCTAAAAATCAATTTTGACATACGTCACGTGACCACTGGTATAGCGTCAAATTAAAAAAAAAATTGTTAATTTACAAAAAGTGAGGTTAGTTGAAGAGATATCAAAAAAAGTTATTTGAAAAAATTGCTTAGAATTAAATTCTAGGTCCTTGTGCAAAATTTTAAGATTTTATTTAAAAAAATTGGAAAACTCAATTTTTTTTAAATATTTTTTTAACGATTTACAAATTTCCAGTTTTTGCCGTTTAGATAGCTTGGCTAATGTAAAGCCCATGTATCTGGATGAAAATAAACGAATGTAGTAGTTTTTTCTACAATTGACAGGACAAAATTAAAAAAAACAGGGTTTCGCCAGACGCTAGCTGTTGCAATGATTTGTATCTAGCAGCAGTGTCAAAATTTTAGAGACATTTCAATGAGATTACATTGAGAAAACCTTAATCGTCTTAAATATATCTGAAGTTCGACTTTTTGTAAAGTTAAGGGGATTAAAATAGATAATAAACAAAAAAGTACCTGTTTATTTAATCGAAATTTCATAAACGAAAACCAATGTAAGAAAAACTTAAAAGTAGTCAAATTCTGTACTAACAACATAAAAAATCATTGTTTTTCCTTGGGTGCACAAAATTTAAAACTCAGTATGACCACCATTTCTCTCCATACATACTATTGTTCTCGAGCGCAACTCTCGATTAACATTTCGGAGCATTTTACGATTTATTTGCAATACACAATTTCTAATGACATTCTCTAAATTTTGTATATTCCTAAAGGGTCGATGTTTGTACACAGAGTTCTTTAGGTATCCCCACATAAAAAAATCTAACGGAGTCAGATCTGGTGATCTCGCAGGCCACGGATTTTCAGAAAACCGTCCTATCCACTGGTTTCCAAATTCTTGATCCAGCCATCTCTTCACCTCATTTGTGGAGTGAATGCTAGCTCCGTCTTGTTGAAAGTATAAATTTCTTCTTTCGGCTAATGACAAATTGTCTAAAAAGTCAGATATCTCAGTTTGTAGAAATTCTAAATATCGTTCTGAATTTAAATTGTCTCTAAAGAAAAAAGGTCCCACTATTCTGAGGTTGAAAATTCCGCACCACACATTAACCTTAAAACTATATTGGTCTTTCCTCTGAATTACAAAGTCTGGGTTTTCGGTGGCCCACCATCTACAGTTTTGTGAACTGACGGTTCCGTTAGAGGTAAATGTAGCTTCATCCGAGAAAAGAACGTTCTTTGGGAAATTAAAATCTTCCTCAATCATACCCTGGAACCAGGCACAAAAATCGAAGCGGGCGTCATAATCCCTATCTTTTAATACTTGTACAAATTTAGGTTTGTACGGATGAAATTTGTTTCTTTTTAATATCCTCCGCACAGATCTTTCGTGAATGTTAGTGATCTCCGATATTTGACTAACTGCTAATTGGGGTGTTTCTGTGATCGACAAACACACATCCAGAGAACCTTCGTCACCTGTTACCGGTTTTTCATGGGAAACTTTATACTGATTTTCTACCGATCCCGTTTCTTTAAATTTATTGACTAGACGAGATACTGTGGAATAATGGAGGAATTTATCGGGGTGCCTCTCATTAAAAATTGCTGCTGTTTCTCTATGGCTTTTGTAATTATCTCCAGAAATTAAAATAATTTCTATCTTTTCCTGAAGAAGTAGTGTGGGTGCCATTTTAAGAAATAAAATATTAATAAACTTATGTAAAATATCAAACTTAGTAAGATGCGAGACATAAACCAATGATATAGGTTGAAATCAAACAAATTATAATTTGTTTGACATTTTCTGTTGTTTTTAACCTACTAGATTATTTGGTTGTTTTAATTTCAGAGCCTGCTTTGGTAGTTTTAAGTACAACTAAATAGACCTGGTTGTTAAATTTATGTGCGAAAAATCTTAATAAAATCTTGATACAGTCATTTCATTAGATTCAAACCATTGCAACAGCGAGCGTCCGGCGAACACCTATTTTTTCGATTTTGTCCTGTCAATTGTAGAATTGTAGATCTGACTCCGTTAGATTTTTTTATGTGGGGATACCTAAAGAACCCTGTGTACAAACATCGACCCTTTAGGAATATACAAAATTTAGACGATGTCATTATAAATTGTGTATTGCAAATAAATCGTAAAATGCTCCGAAATGTTAATCGAGAGTTGCGCTCGAGAACAACAGTATGTATGGAGAGAAATGGTGGTCATACTGAGTTTTAAATTTTGTGCACCCAAGGAAAAACAATGATTTTTTGTGTTGTTAGTACAGAATTTGACTACTTTTAAGTTTTTCTTACATTGGTTTTCGTTTATAAAATTTCGATTAAATAAACAGGTAATTTTTTGTTTATTATCTATTTTAATCCCCTTAACTTTACAAAAAGTCGAACTTCAGATATATTTAAGACGATTAAGGTTTTCTCAATGTAATCTCATTGAAATGTCTCTAAAATTTTGACACTGCTGCTAGATACACATCATTGCAACAGCTAGCGTCCGGCGAAACCCTATTTTTTTAATTTTGTCCTGTCAATTGTAGAAAAAACTACTACATTCGTTTATTTTCATCCAGATACATGGGCTTTACATTAGGCAAGCTATCTAAACGGCAAAAACTGGAAATTTGTAAATCGTTAAAAAAATATTTAAAAAAAATTGAGTTTTCCAATTTTTTTAAATAAAATCTTAAAATTTTGCACAAGGACCTAGAATTTAATTCTAAGCAATTTTTTCAAATAACTTTTTTTGATATCTCGTCAACTAACCTCACTTTTTGTAAATTAACAATTTTTTTTTTAATTTGACGCTATACCAGTGGTCACGTGACGTATGTCAAAATGGATTTTTAGGTTATCGGACATGCAGAACCGATCCCCTGGGAAAGTTTTTCCGATACTCTCCTAATAAAAATTTTTCCCATATGTTGCGAACTTTTTGCCGGTCACTGTATATATATATATATATATATATATATATATATATATATATATATATATATATATATATATATATACAGGGTGATTCACGGTCGATGGTAGGTTAGACGTTTATGGAGAACGGAACGCGGGATTTTTTTGAAAATTTGGCAACGTGGGTAATTAGCTATGCTCTGTCCATCTAAAATATTTTCAGCATTGCGACGTTGCCGCTTCTATCAAAAAGTCCTAGCAACTTTATTTTTTTAAATGGAACACCCCATATATTAATAAATTTTTAGAATCGCTCTTTTATTACAATACTTTTTTGTTAATATTACCCTATACCTATCTCTATCGGTTTTCGAGATAAAAATTAGTTTGTGTTAAATATGGTCCAAAACATGGCCCTAATTACACGTAAGTAAATTAGTGCTCTCAATTCATGGAAAGTTGATATTTTGGCGGTAGTTTAGACAGACCCGATGTATTTATTTTTCACCATGAAATCGACTCCATATCATACAGGGCGTGCTAAGATTACTATTATTTCCGTTGTTCATAAAAGGGGTCAAATGTTCGTTTTTTTAAATGAAACCCCCTGTATATTAATCAATAAATTGAAAGACGAAGAAAAACGCTTTAAGATGGTACATCATATTCCTATACCTAAATCATCAAGTTTTCTTAATAAAAGCGCTTTTTTGTGAAAAAAAAAATAAAGACTTTAATTTTAAGTAACCATGGATATCAAACATCAAAATATCAAACTTACGACATTTTGACGACTGTGTTTAAAAAAATCTCCCAAAATGAACGCAGATAATCATTATTCAAACGAAGTTCTTATGAAATTATTTATTTTACACGGACAATGTGATCAAATCATTGCCAGAACTTGCAGAAAATTTAACCAAATGTATCCTGAATTGACACAAATGAACGAAAGGAAGTTTGTAAGATTACAAAATAATTTCATTAACATGTGAAAATAAATTAAATAACAAAATTAGGAAGGTTCAAAAAACAAAACTGTAAACAAAATAAGAAATTTTTACAATAAATGCTGGAAATGTTGTCCATTACATTCTAAACATTTTAGTATGTGCTTTTGTACGCGACTCGTAGTTGCTTTTTCAATTTCATGGGGATCCAGATCTTCAATACACCGAACTATTCGCCGTCGCAGTTCTTCTTTGGTAGGCACTGGAGTACTGTACACTCTTTCTTTTAAAACACCCCATAAATAAAAGTCAAGCGGCGTGAGATCGGGGGATCTCGGTGGCCAATCCCACGGCCCTAAGCGCCTAAACCAACGATCGTCAAATATTTCATAAAGTACCCTGGAAACTTCCTGGGTGCAATGAGCTGGCGCTCCGTCCAGTTGAAACCACGAATTCCTATAATCCTCTAAAGATAAATTTTCGACGAAATCGGTAACAGTCGTCCTTAGTATTTCGAGATATCTCTCAGCATTTAAAGTGGCATCATAAATAAAAAAGCTAATTTTGTGCTTTTTTAAAATACAAAAAACATTTAGGTCAAATTTTTCTTGAAATCCCATTTCTTTTGTCACGTGAGGATTATGATCAGCCCAAAAATGCTTATTTCTTCTATTAAAAATCCCATCCCTTGTAAATTTTGCTTCGTCGCTCCAAATGATTTTTGACAAAAACTCCGGATCCTCTTGTATACGTATTAAAAGGGTTTCGCAAAAATGCACTCTACGTTCAAAGTCTTCTGCTTTGAGGGCTTGCACTTTAGTAAATTTAAACGGATGCATTTCGTGATTTCCCAAAATTCGTTGTATTGAAGCATATGATACACCCAAATCTTTTTCTGCACTACGAATGGAAGCCTCTGGATATGCATAAAAATATGCCAAAACGTTGACAATATTATCTTCATTTGAAGTAACAGGTTTTGGTAATGTTAGAGGCGCTTTTAAATTTGAGCCATAGTTAATGAAATTATTTTGTAATCTTACAAACTTCCTTTCGTTCATTTGTGTCAATTCAGGATACATTTGGTTAAATTTTCTGCAAGTTCTGGCAATGATTTGATCACATTGTCCGTGTAAAATAAATAATTTCATAAGAACTTCGTTTGAATAATGATTATCTGCGTTCATTTTGGGAGATTTTTTTAAACACAGTCGTCAAAATGTCGTAAGTTTGATATTTTGATGTTTGATATCCATGGTTACTTAAAATTAAAGTCTTTATTTTTTTTTTCACAAAAAAGCGCTTTTATTAAGAAAACTTGATGATTTAGGTATAGGAATATGATGTACCATCTTAAAGCGTTTTTCTTCGTCTTTCAATTTATTGATTAATATACAGGGGGTTTCATTTAAAAAAACGAACATTTGACCCCTTTTATGAACAACGGAAATAATAGTAATCTTAGCACGCCCTGTATGATATGGAGTCGATTTCATGGTGAAAAATAAATACATCGGGTCTGTCTAAACTACCGCCAAAATATCAACTTTCCATGAATTGAGAGCACTAATTTACTTACGTGTAATTAGGGCCATGTTTTGGACCATATTTAACACAAACTAATTTTTATCTCGAAAACCGATAGAGATAGGTATAGGGTAATATTAACAAAAAAGTATTGTAATAAAAGAGCGATTCTAAAAATTTATTAATATATGGGGTGTTCCATTTAAAAAAATAAAGTTGCTAGGACTTTTTGATAGAAGCGGCAACGTCGCAATGCTGAAAATATTTTAGATGGACAGAGCATAGCTAATTACCCACGTTGCCAAATTTTCAAAAAAATCCCGCGTTCCGTTCTCCATAAACGTCTAACCTACCATCGACCGTGAATCACCCTGTATATATATATATATAAATGTATGAAATATCGATATTACTAGCTTATCTAAACTTCCAAAGTGATAAAAAATCCTATTCGTCGTTCTTTGAGCTATTTGTGTTTTCTTTATATGTGCATTTTGATAGGAAACAGTCACTTTGTTTGCACTAATTTTTTGGAGCGAATACATTACAATTTTCGCGATATAATCGACATTCTCCATATTTTTATATCAATAGAAAACGGATCGGTAATTACATTTGTAAATTTGGCGGCCATAAACATCGTTGGTGGCCTTACTACCCAGAATTATTGTTTTTACGGCATTCTCGGGTTTAGCCATATTATAATCCCTAATTTTTTTGTTTGTTTCCCTTGTAGTAAATTTTATGCGATATGATTTTAAATTCTTAAAAGGTCATAATATTGTTTTCCTGTGAGTTTTGAAACTAAATATTTATATCTGTTATTTGGCCATTATTGGTATTTTAGCTCTTTAATTCCCCGGATATCGAAACATATATTTGCTTTCTGCGAGAACTAAATATTTCATAGTATGGCTTTTAGAATATTCTTTGTTTAGAATTTGTAGACTATTTATTTTTCGTAAGAATAACTAACTTTAATCTATAATATTAAGTAATTATATTATATTACATTAATATTCATAAGTAACTTTTAATGGTCCATTTTATTACATTACAATTGACACCTGTTACAATTGTCACCGGTCTCCCCTATTTTTAGGTAAGCTGGAAAGCTAACAGTAGCCTGTGTTCTTGTATTTAGTTGCAGTAGAAGTTGTGTCGTCAGAGGCGCCAATTGGTAAGGGCAGGGGTGGGGCCAGGTAGGTAGCCCTTACCCCAAAGGCAGGTCTTTTCATCTCCCACTCTACCCGGGGGATAAGCTACCCCCAATTTAATTTCCATGGCGAATGCGCTGATCGCCACGAAGCTTTATATTTTACTACTCGTAAAACCGATTTCATGTATGTTGTCCGGCCGTACTTATTTTTACAATTATCTGCTTTAATCTTCAATTGAAGGTTTATTAAAAATTAACTCTTTGCACCTTTGGTTTTTTAGCGGGCCATAGTTTCTTCACAAATTGGTGAACGAAACGTTTAAATGTGAAAATTTGCTTCAATACAGAAAGTAAATCACCACCCATAACAATGTACATTGAATTCCAAGCATTTCTCATAAGAGCAATACACGTAGTCCTAGTATATTTTCCTGTCGGCCTAAGATATTTTCAGATGACGCCCTAATCGAATATATTAACAAACGCATTTTCTGGGTAATTTATGTAATAATTTATCATCTTATTTCTGTAATATTTCAAATAAATTAATAATCAAAAATCACTGTTTTATTTTATTTACTTACCTGGTTCACCTTAGGAGAAAACACGTTGTTTAAAATTGTTTGACTGGAAATTGTAAATCAAATTTAGAAAAACAATGTCTAATATAATAACTGCCCTAGAGATTGGTTTAATTTTTTTTTTCAATAATGCTTACAGTGTAGCTGACAAGCTTTTGTTTTTGGGCTTGACTGCAATAAGAACGAGCAGTGCACAGCTAAGCAACAACATTGTAATATTAAGGTTAGTACACCAGGCTTTCTAAAGATTGTTATAGTGTATACTAAACAAATAATATTGCGTGAAACAAATATAATACAATTAATACCGACAATAAAGTTTTTCCCGATAAAATATAAAATTTTAAAAGTCCATTACGGCCCTGAATTTTTTATTTTGGCAACTTAATTAGAAAATCAAAAATCGCTAGTTTATAGGGTTAGTGGGAATGCCCACACAAATGTGTTCCGTTAGATACTTAGACAGAGTTTGGTAAAACCGGCGCATCTAGCTTCGATAAAAAATTTAGTTATGCAGGGTGTCGCGTTTCGGAGTTATTAAATGTCAAAGCCGAAATTTCCGCGATTTCGTGTGATACACGATACAGGTCGCAAAAGTGAATTAAATCGATTTAAATTCTCGAAGGTTGTAGGACACTGGGAGCTTCCGAACCCTATTGAAATTGGTGAGTATCGGAAAATGGGAAGTAATGCTTTCGATTTTTTTTTAGGTCGACAATTGCCCTTTGCAGACCCCTTTTTGGTACTTAATACCTCGAAAACAAATCGCCGGACAAAAAAATCGCATTCATACGAAAAACTTTAGAAACTCAAATACTTTCTTTTTGCAATACATTTACCTATACCTAAAACGGCTGGAAAATGGATTTATTTGAGAAAAACTGGAATTTCAATTTTCGACCCAAATTTTTCATGGTTTTTAATTTTTTGGGGATCAAAATAGATCCAAATCAAAATACCAGATACCTGATCGGAAAGAGCTCGTCAATATACGTAGAATCCATATTTTTTATTTTATTTTCATTCTTAATATGAAGAGAGCAATCGACGATTAAATTTCCATTTTTTGCTCTTGACATCGATACATTTGCATCACTCTGTATTTTTTCATATCTACTTTTTTCCAAATTTTTCAACGCCATCTTGTAGAGGGATAATCAGGCTTTAAAATTAATCTCGGATAGGTAATCCAGGATCGCATTTAGGGGGTAAAAACTTTTTTTTTTATTTTTTTCTAACAAATCCTACTTTCAACCGGCATTATTAAATACTAATTTTTTAATTAAGTGGTTCTTTCTGCCTTCATTATATGCGCTGAATATCTAAGAATACCTCCCAATAATTTAAATCGCTTATTTTTTGTTTCACTTATAAATAATTAGGTTTATTTGCATCGGTGACGGGCAAAATTTAAGAATTTTAAAATTTTCCCTCAGACTCTGGCAGCACTTAGACATGAGGTAGAGGTAGCCTGGAATGAGATACCCCAAGACGATATAGAATATAGACCATCTTATCAGAACAATGCCCAGGCGTGTCACTGAGTGTATAAGAAACCGAGGAGGAAACCATTGTCTACTAAACATGTAAGCCAAAAATTATTAAAATATATTAAATATAGATGGGTGTTTACCTTTCTTTGTCACTTAGTATATTTGTATTATTTTGTGTGGGTGTCTGTATGTATGTATAAAAGGTGTCCGAAAAGTCTTAGAATGTTCGAAGATAGTCTTAATTAAGTAGGATTTTAAGCAAATCGTATATATTTGTATTTTATTGTATAGGTATATATGCATACAGGTCAAAAATGCCATGTGTGGGTGTATGTATACAGGGTGTCCGAAAAGTCTTAGTATTGGCGAATACTTCTGGTAGTACCAAGATAAACCTAATCTAAACCTGTCGCGTTTCGGAGTTATTAAACGTCAAAGTCGAAATTTCCGCGATTTCGTATCGTAGGTACACGATACAGGTCGCAAAAGTGAATTAAATCGATTTAAATTTTTTGGGAGCTTCCGAACGCTATTGAAATTGGTGAGTATCGGAAAATGGGAAGTAGTTCTTTTGAATTTTTTTAGGTCGGCAATTGCCGTTTGCAGACCCCTTTTTGGTACTTAATAACTCGGAAACAAATCGTCGGACAAAAAATGCATTCATACGAAAATCTTTAAAAACTCAAATACTTTCTTTTTGCAACATTTACCTATACCTAAATCGGCTGGAAAATGGATTTATTGGAGAAAAACTGGAAATTTAAATTTTAGACCCAAATTGTACATGTTTTTTAATTTCTTTGGGGATCAAAATAGATCCAAATCAAAATACCAGATACCTGATCGGAAAGAGGTCGTCAAGATACGTAGAATCCACGTTTTTTAGTTTTTTCCTTCTTTTTATTTATTTATTTATTTATTTATTTACTCAATACACGGGCGAACCCATTACAATAGGAAGAGAGTAATCGACGATTAAATTTCCATTTTTTGCTCTTGACATCGATACATCTGAATCACTCTGTATTTTTTCGTATCTACTTATTTCCAAATTTTTCAACGCCATCTTATAGAGGGCTAATCAGGCTTTAAACTTAACCTCGAATAGGTAATCTAGAATCGTATTTAGGGGGTAAAAACTTTTTTTTTTATTTTTTCTAACAAATCCTACTTTCAACCAGCATTATTAAATACTAATTTTCTAACTAAGTGGTTCTTTCTGCCTTCATTATATGCGCTGAATATCTAAGAATACCTCCCAATGATTTAAATCGCTTATTTTTTTGTTTCACTTATAAATAATTAGATTTATTTGCATCGGTGGCGGGCAAAATTTAAGAATTTTAAAATTTTTCTTCATCCAGGTCCCAAAAAGTTTATGGAAGGTGACCAATGATACGGCATGAAGCAGATTTGCCACATGAGTACGGCTGGAATTAAACGAACGATTTTTCTGCATAATCTAAACAAGGATGGTGTGTAAGTGTGGCAATACACGTTTATTGTAGGTTTTGGAGTGCATCAGGGACGTATTTAAATTAAAACCAGAGGATAAACTTAATTGACTCGGATTTGAAGCAAATCGTTTATATTATTTATATTTCTATATGTTGGTGTTTGTATGTATGTATACAGGGTGTCAGAAAAGTCTTAGTATATGTAAATATGTTTGCTATTAGTACGAGCATAAACTTAATTCTGTCAGATTTCTAGCAAATCGTAAATATATTCTTTGTATGTATGTATACAGGGTGTCCGAAAAGTATTTGTATGGGCAAATATCTGCTATTTGTATTGAGATGAAATTAATTGAGTCGGATTTTAAGAAAATCGTGTATGTTTGTATTATTTTGTGTGGGTGTCTGTATGTATGTGTAAAGGGTGTCCGAAAAGTCTTAGAATGTTCGAAGATAGTCTTAATTAAATAGGATTTTAAGCAAATCGTAAATATTTGTATTTTATTGTATATGTGTATATGCATACCGGTCAAAAATGCCATGTGTGGGTGTATGTATACAGGGTGTCCGAAAAGTCTTAGTATTGGCGAATACTTCTGGTAGTACCAAGATAAACCTAATTAAGTCGGATTTCAGGCTAATCGCATATATTTGAATTTATGTGTCGGTCTTTGTAGATATGTATACAGGGTGTCCGAAAAGTCATAGTATGTGCAAATATTTCTATTGGTACTAAAATAAACCTAATTAAGTCGGATTTTAAGAAAATCGTCTATATTCGTATTTATATCTGGTCTCCGGTGGCCGAGTGGGTCTCCGGTGGCCGAGTTGGTACGACGCCAGCTTTGCAACCGAGAGGCGCGAGATCGAATCCCGCTACGACCATGGATATTTTGTGATTGTTGTTGGAAGGTGGTAGAGGAAGTCTTCATCGACCGAGGTGGTACCACCCCACACATCCTCTTAAAGGGTTGGTGAAATCCCTAGGGATGTTTCCAGCTTTGGATGTGTGAGTCGATTCCCCAGTACACCCACGGTACATAGTACTTAGACTTCGGTCTTCGTGGGCTGTCAGAAGATAAAAAAAATATGTGTGGTTATTTGTATGTATGTATACTGGGTGTCCAAAAAGTCTTTGTATGGTCAAATATCCGTCTGGCGAGCGGAAGACCCTGAAAATATTACGCGTCTGCTGAGAGGATGGCCTTGGGGGAAATACATGTCTGAGGAGCAGACGACCTTGGAAAAATGTTTCTATGTGTGGGTGTTTGTCTGTATGTAGCGATACGGATACGAAAGGCGATCTATTCTTGATAATCAGTCCGATGGAGTGATATTTTTCTTAATACGTGCTCTAGAAACACGAAATGTTCAGGGCATGATAATGATGATACTACCGACGCTACAGAGCCCCCTCGGGGGCGATTAGGCGGTCTACGCATACTAGTATTAGTTGTGCTATGGTTTTTCCATACTTTGTGTAAATAGATTCTTACAAATAGATTTCAGAATTCATCAATTATACTATTTTGGTAGTATTATAGTTTACTTCCACGCGCCGCCACACTGACCTTTTTATAAATTAATAAAGTAAGAATATTGCACTTTTTAACAGCAAAACAAACCGTTGCTCATGTTTGCTCCTTTTAGTTTAGTGACTCTGTTGTACAGTGCGTTTCTTTATTAAAACATTATCCTACCGAAGTTTCCCGGATGATAATTCCTCCTAATATTTCAGTAGCAGATTCAGGCATGGAGAGTGGATATGTCGTCTTCAGATTTTTTATACCTTCTGTGCAAAATACACTGCGCCTAAAACAAACTGCCATTTTTAACCTATTGCGACGCACTTTGTTAAAACAAAAAGTGTTTGATTAAAAACCGTCAAAGATACTATGATGAGTATCATTGACCAAGTACTTACCGCTTAAACTAGAAAAAGTCAGGAAGATACTCTAAGAGAGAAACAGAAGCAGCAGGGTGTTCTGTGTGAAGCAAGCTGTAGTAGAGCGCGTGCAAATTAGCCCTCAGCTCAGCCAGATAGGTTCGATTGGACGCCACCAGTTTTTTTACACCGACACAAACTGGAAGTCGCCTAGGTGGTCTAGGAACCTGCTTCAACACGCAACAATTCTGCTATCCATAATTTAAAATTCAGAAAAAAAGAAAAAAAAAACATAGGGCGCAGTGAGCTGAATAAAACAACGTTATAAATTTTACCCTATATACATCTATTTGTACATAATCCAAAAACTTACAATTGTTGACACAAATAAATAGAACGGTTGGGCGATTTTGCATCCGCAAAATAAATAAATTATACACAAATCAATAATTTCCGGAGGAAGTCTATCCTCAGAAACACATAAAAAAGGTAGGCTGGCTCCTTAGCCCCTACTGACGGCAATAGGGAGGCTTCTTTGCTCCCACCAGAAAAAAGATAGGAAGGCTGCTTAGCGACCGCCAAGAAAAATAATAGGGGGTCTTCTTAACGCCCACCGGAAAAACCCCCTTAAGCAAGGAGGGTTCGATACTCCAGACTCCACATACAAAACACCAAAACGGGGGCAGCTACCAGCGGTCTCCAGATCGTCAGGCCGATGTAATGGCTGATATGATGTTATCGAACGAAGTTGCAGATAAAACGCTGCTCCTAGCAAGCAAAAATTCATTAGAAGAATTAAATCGCAGTCCCGGAACTTAATCCATGAAAATTGAGCCTTCAAAATGGCCGAAACCCGACACTGCACTGCAATCTTCCTCGAAGACCAAGGTGGAAAATGCCAGACGTTCTTCCTTCTCTGCCACCGAACCAAAAGGTCTACATCTGCGCAAGCCCAAAAGGCTGCATAGAACATCCAATGACCCGGGGGAAGAAAAGGCGGTGACCTTGAGTGGAAACTCATGACAGTAATTAATAGAGTCCCAAGAGGGCGCCACGGCACACCGACAAGAATTACTTAATTCCAACCAATTTCAAGCATGGGTTAGAAGCTGCTCCCTCAAATGACCACGAAGGCGCAATTGCACATGTATTAAACCCCATACTGAGAAACAAACGCAAAAAAAACACAGAAACTTAGAACTGTAATTGTCGTCACGCCACCAAACAAAGACGCTACAATTGTACAGAGACCCCTGGCGTGAAACAATAAAGTCACGGAAATACAGAAAGTTATATCTACGCCGGTGGCTTGAACAAAATAGCAACGAAAGCCTGCCAAACCCACGCGAAAATGCCTCACTGCAGCCGCTGTGTTCACAAATCGACGGCTCTCGAAAGCGCTGCGTGAATCGACCTCGAACTTAGATATTGTTGTACTTAAACTTGATATTGTCCTGCCTTACAGCTCCGGCAGGCGAAACATACACACAACCCTGCCTAACCTTCACATGACAGCTAATTTCTGTTAAACTATTAATAAAAATAACAAGAAAATTAAATTCTAACACGAGATCTGTGAACACAAAGGCCGAATGCCAAAGAGCACCATGCATGTGGGAAGACACCAGGATTAAATCCCATCCAATGACGAGAGAAAATGCTAACAGCTGGAATATGAAAATATGTAGGTACCCCCTTATAATATATTATCTAAAACATGTTAATATAAAAGACTAAGAGCGATTGTCTATACACACAGGAAGGCTTTAAGCAAGGCGAAAATTCAGGGCCCAAACAAAGAGAAATGTTAAACCGAACCACCAGCTACAAAAGATGGACAAGCTCATGTTAAGCCGATTTGGACCAGATAAAAGGGCAATCAACACCCCCCAGGGGGTAGCCTGGAAAGCAAGGGAAGGGGGCCACATAGTGGAAGAACGAAAATAAAACCTCTCAATCAAGGTAAATAATTAAGAAAGCAGGCGTTCGTGAATAAACCAATTATTAAAACAAACACCGAGTCTGTGACAAAAAGAATGACCTGTCACAACTCCCCCTCTCCTACGAAAGGAGGGAAATTTTCCAATGAAAATTAACCGACGATAAGGATCAGAGGCTCTCTGTAGATACAAGAAAATTGAAAAAGAAAATGAATCACCTGCGCCATGCTGGCGCCAATAACAAAAACATAAGTAACGATATGTGGGAACCCAAGGTAGTACCATATAACTAATACTAACTAACAAGACTGAAAGCTCAATCTTAAAATATCTAAATACTCAAAGAAATCTTTGGTCCCTGTGCCACTAGTCACCCAGCGACTTCCTCCAGGAAGATTCGGTGTGGAACGTAAACCCTAAGTTGGTAAAGGAGCTAGCATTGCGTAACACCCAAAAATACTGTGGGGAACCTCGTTTACTAGCCTCACACCGTAGAATCGTCCCGAATTAAATCACCAAGTGACCCGCGTCAAACCGACCAAAGGGTGGACAACTAAAAAAGGAAAAGATAAATATAATACAACATAAGTAAAATGAGAAGAAAAGAGGGATAGCCCAGATGATCCACCATACAAAAGGGAGTGGATTGTAGCATCCACCAAGCTAAAAGATGTACCAAACGGGAAGCACATAGGTCCCTGTACAAAACAAAAAAAAAATAATCAGGGTGTTCTGAGCGGTGGCGCTGCCACCGGCCTGTCGCAACCTAATAGGCCGACTTGAGCTCAGGCCGAACAAAGTAGCTTGGTCCTCCCCTGGCCCGCCGAACAAGTTCGATGGCAAACTGTTACCCCAGGGGTCAGACTTCCGCCCCCCCTGAACAGCCCTTCCAGTCGGTCTGCTCTCTGAAGGATCCATGATCTAACAAAGAGCGTCGAAACGACATCCGGTAGCACCCAACACCGTGCAGCCTGTAAAACGAGATAGGGACAGTGTCTAAATCGATAAAGCCAAAATAAGGTAGAGTCGAAATCGGGATAGTTTTATCTTGTCTAAATGGTGAATAGACAAAATATATCAGTAAGGATCTAGGCGCAAACCCAGTAAATAAGACTAACATATAGTCCTACCAAGACCTAGACCTAAGACAAATCCAAATGAATAAAATACCAAAGGTATTAAAGTAAATTAAAACCAATCAAAGGCCAATCACGATAAGGTAAGTAAATCAAGGAGAGAAAAAAATCAGTAACGGAATGAACGCAAAGGTAATCGAAATTACGCAAAGGTAAGCAAATAAACGCAAAGGAAAGTAAATTATCGCAAAGGTAAGCAAATTATCGCAAAGGTAAGAAAAGTATCGTAAAAACACTTAAATTAACGCAAATGTGAGAAAAAAAAGGTAATCAACCAAAAGTAAATGAATCAAGTAAATCAACTAAAGGTTCGCAAATCGAGATAAAGAAAATTGGGTTACTTGCCAACAACTAGCAGTGAATCCCACCATAAGTGGTATTCTCAGCTTCACAAAATCAGCAAGAGAGAAAGGAAATTGTGTTTCTACTCTAAATCCCCAAAGGAAAGACAAAGTCGTACCCGAGCAAAAACACATACTAGTTCAAGTACCCGAAATTTCCAGACACAAGTAGGGAATAATAATAAAATTACGTCAAGGTAGAGAATATTAAGCCAAATCTAAGTAAATAGGTCACATCAAGGTAAATACGTCAAATCAAGGTAATAAAAAAGGTCCAATCAAGATAATAAATAAAGACTTTTGGCCCTAGTCTATAGTAAAAAAAAAACAATTAATAGGGAATGCAGATAAAAAAACGATAAAAAAAATTAGGTCCAAAATTAATTAATCACCGCCTTCTAACCAAGTAATCAAACTTAAATTACCATGAGACACACCGTCACCCATCCCGTCTCGCGCCGAGATGGGTGTCTGCGTGAGACTGGCAAATGGGAAAAGGTAAGCTACGTTAAATGACAATACACGTTACCATACAATAAACCAAGTGACGATAAGGTAAATATAATCAGGTTATGACAACAAAAAAAAACAAGGCATAAGGCGGCGATGGCAAGTGAAAATAGTAAGGCAGCTGAGGGCTTACCCACTACAAACAATAGAAGCAAGGCAGCTGAAGGCTTACCTTGCCACGGCTTTCAGGGGACTCCTACCCCACCTAGCGAACCCAGTGCAGCGCTATTCTAAGTGACAGTGTCCAAATCCATCAAGTCTCGCGCCCAGATGGATCCAAACACCATTACGCCCACACTGCAGGGCATAAAAATTGCTCACGACTGAGCAAGGAAAGTAAAAAAAAAAGAATTTAAACTGGGCCAAAAGTCAAAATTAACGCAACGATAAAAGAAAACTCACTAAAGCCATTATTACCGAAAGAAGAAGGAAAAAAAAATTTAATGTAATTAACCAAATTGAAGCTATGGACTCGAAAGTTAATAAATTCAGAAATCAATAGATTGATAAGTAAATTGAAGCAAAATGACACGTAAAACGTAATATTAAATTAATGACAGTAAAATTAACGGAATGTAATAAAGTAAATAATTACTTTGAGTTGCCTAACAATTTATTCACTCCTACGGACCACCAAATGCAGTTTCGGCATATACCGGTTTAAGGTCTTGTACATGCCAAATGCCCTTACTAACACCGTGTTCGTCTTCAAGTTCATAAGTACACGTGCCGGTCTTTTCTACGATCTTAAACGGACCTACAAATTCCGGAGCCAACTTTGCGCTATAATATTTCGCTGCATCGGATATACTTTTATTCTTACGCCAGACTTCTTGACCGGGGACAAAGCTTACTGGGCGTCGACGCAAATTATAGTTATGTCGATTTTTAACACGAGAAGCTTCGATTTTAGTGTGGACTTTTCTAAATAATTGTTTGAAGGCTTCTATTCGTTCTCGAATGTAATTTTGACGCTCAGTTTCTACTTGAGGAACACCCTCAGCATAGTCCGAACCGAATAGCTTATGTTCCCTGCCAAAATTAACGCAGTATGGGGTGAAGCCCGTAGTTTCGTGTCGCGAAGTGCGAATGGCGCAACCGACAGCAGTTAAATTATCTTCCCAAGTGCGATGGTTATTTTGTTGAACGTAAGAACGCAACATCGTTTAATAACTCTATTAACGCGTTCAGTATGATCTGCTCTAGGATAGTAATTAGCAGTGTAAAATATTCTAACTTTATATTTATCGCAAAGAGCTTGAAATTCTTTGGATTTCATTTGTGTTCCGTTGTCGCACGTTAAGAATTGAGGAGCTCCGTAAACTAAGAAGATGCCGTCTTCGACACACTTTACCAACGATTTTGCTGTTGCCGATCGACACGGGAATAAGACGACGTATTTGCTAAAATAATCTGTGACCACCAAAATATGAGTGTTACCTTGTTTAGAACGAGGTAAAGGTCCTATGTAGTCTACGCTGATGGCTTGCCAAGGTTCCTTTATGTCTGGGCGGTTACCCATTAAACCAGCTGGACGTTTCTGCTCTACTTTATTCTGAGCACAAGTTCTACAAGCTCGGACATAACTAGCAACGTCGGATCTCATTTTCGGCCAATAATATCTCTCGGCGACCCTCCAAAAGGTTTTGAAAACACCCACGTGCCCTGTTGCTGGATTATCATGGCATCGAAGAAATATCTCTTTTCGTTTATCCTTTGGTATTACTATTTTCCAGTAAGTGGAATGATCTGGAAAACTCGGATTGTTTGTCTTGACATATTTAAAGAGATTGCCATTCTCGACTCGCCAGCAAGGATATTTATCAGGACGTTCTTCTAGCTTCGGCATCATGCCTTTGTACCATTTGTCTGAGGTGTCAGAAAATGATGGCGACGGTGGTTCGTCAACCGCTGCGACAGAATCAGCAGTCACTGGCACTGACCTGGAAAGAAAATCTGGCACGACATGATCTCGGCCTTTACGGTGGATTAATTCAAGGTCGTAAGGTTGTAAACGAAGAGCCCATCGAGCGAGGCGTCCTTGTGGATCTTTTAAGTTATGAAGCCATAACAAAGAATGGTGATCGGTTATAACTTTAAAGTGTACACCCTCCAGATAGTGACGAAGCTTCTCCACACTCCAAATTACGGCAAGGCACTCTTTTTCTGTGACGGTTAATTTCATCTCTTGTTTGGTGAGAGAGCGTGAAAGATAGGAAATATCCTTTTCTCCGTCATCAAATTGCTGAGTCAGAACTGCTCCTAAGCCATAAAATGAGCATCAGTCTGCAAGGTAAATGTGCGGTTGAAATCTGGACATGTAAGCACGGGAGCTGTGATAAGAGCTTCTTTAATCAAGTTGAATGACTGATGGCACTCGGAAGTCCGTTCCCATTTGACGTTTTTCCTGGTAAGCCGAGTAATTGGGGCTATAATAGCTGAAAAGTTCGGCACAAAACGCCGGTACCAAGAAGCGGTGCCAATAAAACGTCGAATTTCGGTGATATTTCGTGGAGGTGCTATATTCACAATGACCTGCACTTTCTCAGAATCAGGTCTTAAACCTTGGGCGTCTACGATGTAGCCAAGGTATTCAGGTAATTCAGGCTTACAAAAGTGACATTTCTCCTCGGAAACTATGAGTCCTGCATCTTTCAAACGGTCAAAAACTAGGTCCAGAATTCTGAGGTGTTCAGGAAAGGTTCTGGAGATGATAATTATATCATCAAGATACACCATCACGTGATTTTCCAAATCAACGCCTAATACACGATCCACTATACGTTGCCAGGTGGCTGGCGCATTGGTCAAGCCGAAGGGCATGCGCAGAAAATGATAAAGATTCCTACCTGGAACAGTGAAAGCAGTTAATTCACGTGAGGACCCACTAAGAGGTTCCTGCCAGAACGCTGATTTTATGTCGATGGAGCTAATGTAGCGGGCGTCTCTGAGGCGATCCAAAATGACGGAGATATAAGGTATAGGATATGCGTCTTTCTTAGTTTTTGTATTAAGCTTTCTAAAATCTATGCAAAGCCTATAGCTGTCATCTTTCTTGCGTACCAAACACACTGGACTAGACCAAGGACTTTTAGAAGGTTCAATCACGCCAAGTTTCAACATTTCGTCGATTTCCTCGTCCATAATCCTTTGCTTGTATGGAGAAACTGGGTAGTAACGCTGTTTAATTGGCCTAGTGCCGGGTTCAAGCTCAATGACGTGTTCTGCTACCTTGCAGCAGCCAAGACCAGTACCCATTTCCGATATTTTCTCCTTAACTAGTGCATTTAAACACGCTCGGTCGATTTCAGATAAAGAGTTGCCATCTATAACGCTACAAATTTCCGTAGGTCGATCATCAGTGGAAAAATGCCAGACGTCCTGCTTCAAGTCGGGGATCACTTCCATGGATCTCCAAAAGTCGATTCCTAAAATCAGTTGGTGGGACAGTTCTGGAAGAACTAAAATATCGATAACCCGAGTTCTATTTAATAAAGTCACAGGAACCTGAAAATAACCCAAACTAGAGCAAGTTTGGCCGTTCGCAACAGTACAATCGGTTTGTTGCCTAATAAGTTTTAATCCCAAACTTTCTAAAATTCGGAAACCCGGTTGACCTACAATGGTGCGGGATGCTCCAGAATCTAATAAACCTAAAATCTTATAACCTAAAATAGAAATTTCTAAATACGGGCGCTGGTCGCCATGCGCATGAGCTATGATAAAATCTAAAAGGTTTTTATTGGGAAAAGAACTGTTAGCGTGTGAATGATTCTGGTTGGAAAGGCTATCATCAGAAATCAAGTTGTTGGTCGGCAAAATGTTTTTATAGTGAACAGAATCGTTAGGAGGTGAATGATTTTTGTTGAAAAGGGAGTCATTGGTTGGCAAGAAGTTTTCATCGGGGGGAAAGCTGTTGGTCGATGAAAGGTTTTCATTGGAAAGAAAGTGGTTGGTCGGCAAAACGTTTTCATGGGAGACGGAATTGTTAGGGGGTGAATGATTTGTGTTGAAAAGAGAGTTGTTGGTGGGCAAAAGGTTCTCATCGGGAAGAAAGCGGTTGGTTGGTGAAATCTTTTCATTAGAATGAAAGTGGTTGGTCGGCAAAAGGTTTTCATTGGACAGAGAATGGTTAGGGGATGAATGATTTTCGTGGAGAAGAGAATTGTTGGTTGGCAAAATGTTATTGTTGGGAGGAAAGTGGTTGGTCGGTGAAGTAAAAGGGAGGGGAGCAGTCCTACGACTTATCGACTCTCCCGAGAATCGTTTCCCGAAGAACATTTAGGGCAGTTTTTACTGGTCACATTTGGCGCACCACAGCGGTAACAATGGATTCTGCGCTGTTCAGTGCACTGGCTATTCCGATGACCTGGCTTATTACAGTTCCAGCACAAGAATGGTCCAGAGTTTCTGGGTGTTCTTGGACGTGGCTCTCTTGTTGACGCTCTATCGTCTCTAGGAGTTGATGGTACCGGACGAGATTCTCTCACTGCGTCTATTGGTAACGGTCCATCGTTCCTCGAACCAGATGCTTCAGACGCTATGAAAGCAAAGTCTGGTTCCACAAAATTATGCCTTTTTCGAGATGGTGGAACATAAGTTTCAGCACGGTATTTCTTCGCCTCCAATTTGAGACATTCTTCTTCTAGTTCTTCCAACTTGTTAACTACCGGAAGTTGGGTAGTATAAAAAGGAGATAAATTCCGTGTAATGATATCCAGTTGAACGTCGTCTGAGAGAGAGCCAGGTCGTCTAAATAGCGCGCTCATGCTCGAGAGGTAATCGACTATACTTTCACTCGAATCTTGAGTCCTGTCCAGAATTTCCTTAAATAGCCGGTGACGATAGTCTGGCGGCTCGAAATGTTTGCACAGAAGGTCAGACAAACTAGACCAGTCCGAAAATCGATGGCGATTTGCGCGAAACCAATTTAGCGCTCTACCAGTAAATAGGTCGATGGCAGATTCAAATAACTCGCGTTCTGAAATACCACGAGCTTCACGTAGTTCCGATACTCGCTCCAAGAAATTATGCACCGTCATCTGTTTAGCTTCGCCGGTAAATCTAATTCCCCATTTTTCGACACGCTGCGCCTTGCTACATGAAGGATGGCTAGCGGAGGTGGCAGCAGCGGTTACATTGTGACTAACCACGGTTGGAGTGACTCTGGGCGACGAGCGCGTGTGACGCGGTCGACTGTTGGACGCATTGCTAACTCCAGACGAATCCAAATCCGAATCGTTCAGATGAGTTTGATCCAGTAAGGCGCTTAAATTCGGATCTTGTTTTAAGAGATCATCCAAACTGTTCAATTTGCTTAAAGTTTGAAGCAACAAATTAGACCGAGTTTGCAATTCTTCGGCACCGAGGTTCTCAACCGGAATTCGATCAACACGAGTAAACAAATGGACAAGTTGCGACTGCAAACGTACGAACTTCGCTCTGGCTGAGTCATCAGAAATATTCTTGATCGCGTTCTCAATATCGTGTAATGTTTTGGTTATGTAGTCACATTCGTCGTCAAAAACAAAGTTATAGGCCGGACGAGTAAAAATTTTGCCTTTTCTTTCCATTTTTAAAATAGGACGTAACGATGATACAAGTTCTTTTGCGGTATTAGCATTGCTAGCCGGAATTCCACGAATCGTGAGCTCGTAAATAAGCATTTCTTTCCGAAGGCAATGAACTTGCATATTATAATCCATTTTGGAGCGGATAAAAACAACAGCAACTCAAAAGTCAATAAAGAAAAATCAAATCTAGGTATAATCGCGTAAATCGAATAAATTTACCAAAACTACACCAATGGTGTAGTCAAATACAGCAAATAAAGGTAATTAAATCAGCAAAAATAGCACGAAATAATAAAAAGGTAATCAAGCAATCGTAATACAGTACGCAAAGATAAAGTCACGTAAATAAATTAAGTAAAATCGGTAATAAATCGCAATATCAAAGACAATCAAAGTTACGCAAGACGTAAAATAAAATCGGTAATAAACCACAAATTCAAAGACAATCAAAGTTACGTAAACAAGTCAATTAAAATCGGTAATAAATCGCCAAATCAAAGCAAATCAAAGTTACGTAATAAGTAAGATAAAATCGGTAATAAATCGCCAAAATCAAATGCAGTAATACAGGGCTAGTACAGTTAGAGTTAAAATTGATGGAAATTTTCAAAGTTCCATCCAGCTCACTAGACGCACAAGAGTAAAATTAAAAAAAAAGCGGTAATTTTTTTAAATATGCCCCACGTTGGGCGCCAAAAATTCGCGACGCACTTTGTTAAAACAAAAAGTGTTTGATTAAAAACCGTCAAAGATACTATGATGAGTATCATTGACCAAGTACTTACCGCTTAAACTAGAAAAAGTCACTAAGATACTCTAAGAGAGAAACAGAAGCAGCAGGGTGTTCTGTGTGAAGCAAGCTGTAGTAGAGCGCGTGCAAATTAGCCCTCAGCTCAGCCAGATAGGTTCGATTGGACGCCACCAGTTTTTTTACACCGACACAAACTGGAAATCGCCTAGGTGGTCTAGGAACCTGATTCAACACGCAACAATCCTGCTATCCATAATTTAAAATTCAGAAAAAAAAAGAAAAAAAAACATAGGGCGCAGTGAGCTGAATAAAACAACGTTATAAATTTTACCCTATATACATCTATTTGTACATAATCCAAAAACTTACAATTGTTGACACAAATAAATAGAAAGGTTGGGCGATTTTGCATCCGCAAAATAAATAAATTATACACAAATCAATAATTTCCGGAGGAAGTCTATCCTCAGAAACACATAAAAAAGGTAGGCTGGCTCCTTAGCCCCTACTGACGGCAATAGGGAGGCTTCTTTGCTCCCACCAGAAAAAAGATAGGAAGGCTGCTTAGCGCCCGCCAAGAAAAATAATAGGGGGTCTTCTTAACGTCCACCGGAAAAACCCCCTTAAGCAAGGAGGGTTCGATACTCCAGACTCCACATACAAAACACCAAAACGGGGGCAGCTACCAGCGGTCTCCAGATCGTCAGGCCGAAGTAATGGCTGATATGATGTTATCGAACGAAGTTGCAGATAAAACGCTGCTCCTAGCAAGCAAAAATTCATTAGAAGAATTAAATCGTAGTCCCGGAACTTAATCCATGAAAATTGAGCCTTCAAAATGGCCGAAACCCGACACTGCACTGCAATCTTCCTCGAAGACCAAGGTGGAAAATGCCAGACGTTCTTCCTTCTCTGCCACCGAACCAAAAGGTCTACATCTGCGCAAGCCCAAAAGGCTGCATAGAACATCCAATGACCCGGGGGAAGAAAAGGCGGTGACCTTGAGTGGAAACTCATGACAGTAATTAATAGAGTCCCAAGAGGGCGCCACGGCACACCGACAAGAATTACTTAATTCCAACCAATTTCAAGCATGGGTTAGAAGCTGCTCCCTCAAATGACCACGAAGGCGCAATTGCACATGTATTAAACCCCATACTGAGAAACAAACGCAAAAAAAACACAGAAACTTAGAACTGTAATTGTCGTCACGCCACCAAACAAAGACGCTACAATTGTACAGAGACCCCTGGCGTGAAACAATAAAGTCACGGAAATACAGAAAGTTATACCTACGCCGGTGGCTTGAACAAAATAGCAACGAAAGCCTGCCAAACCCACGCGAAAATGCCTCACTGCAGCCGCTGTGTTCACAAATCGACGGCTCTCGAAAGCGCTGCGTGAATCGACCTCGCGGCCCGAACTTAGATATTGTTGTACTTAAACTTGATATTGTCCTGCCTTACAGCTCCGGCATGCGAAACATACACACAACCCTGCCTAACCTTCACATGACAGCTAATTTCTGTTAAACTATTAATAAAAATAACAAGAAAATTAAATTCTAACACGAGATCTGTGAACACAAAGGCCGAATGCCAAAGAGCACCATGCATGTGGGAAGACACCAGGATTAAATCCCATCCAATGACGAGAGAAAATGCTAACAGCTGGAATATGAAAATATGTAGGTACCCCCTTATAATATATTATCTAAAACATGTTAATATAAAAGACTAAGAGCGATTGTCTATACACACAGGAAGGCTTTAAGCAAGGCGAAAATTCAGGGCCCAAACAAAGAGAAATGTTAAACCGAACCACCAGCTACAAAAGATGGACAAGCTCATGTTAAGCCGATTTGGACCAGATAAAAGGGCAATCAACACCCCCCAGGGGGTAGCCTGGAAAGCAAGGGAAGGGGGCCACATAGTGGAAGAACGAAAATAAAATCTCTGAATCAAGGTAAATAATTAAGAAAGCAGGCGTTCGTGAATAAACCAATTATTAAAACAAACGCTGAGTCTGTGACAAAAAAAATTACCTGTCACTATTCCTAAATTCCTAAATATTTTAAAATTTATTTTTACGTAAAATGCAAACAATAAATATTTGAATTTAAAAAATATATTTCACAATCCTTTACTAAAACAAAAACATTTGGAGTTACCACTTTATTCGCCAAGCAGGTTGATATACAAATTACTTGTAAGTTACAGTTTTACCATTATTAATTCATATTCAGAATTATTAAAGCATATGTTGAAAATATGGCTTACAATTCCGGACGTATATTTATATCCTGTGATTTTTGGGATCGAACAAACAAAATCCCGGGAATGATCCCCAAAAATTAATAACATTAATAAAGGTAAATTCTTTTTAATAATTATAATATTATGATTTTAAAATAAAAACAAAACTAAGTTTATGCAGAGGACACATGAAAGTATAAGAAGTAAAAATAATTTAAATTCGTTTACATAAGTACTTAATCACGCGTTAAACATTATTTTTACAAAAAATACTGCGATGATGCTTGAAGCATTAATTTACTTAGGTTTTTTTGAACATATTTTATAATGTATTTATTCCGGGATTTAAGTGCTTAATCCCGGGATTTTTCGGGACTTAATGGAATCCTGGGATCTCGGGATTTCGGTATCCCGGGATTTCAAGCCCTGGTTAAAATAGTATGATAAGTAAATAAGTATGAAATTGCCGTTTTATGGTACTATAATAACTTTTTTATATGATGACCAAATAAAATCCTTATAAATTGTAAAAAAATTAAATAAATATGTTTAGTATAGTTTTATTACCTAAATAAATATCAACGTTTTAACTGGACTAAAATAACTATCTGCAGATCGCATCTTGTATAATATTTCTGACTCAGCCCAAGACATTTGCAATGTACCGTATATTACGACCATCGTCATTCAGTGCGGCTCGTGCATAATCGCCGCATATTAAGAAAAAAACTCTAAATTCGATAATGGCAGTACACTAACACTTTTGATAAACAATGGAAGTAACATAAACAATACCTTCAAAGTTACTACGCAATGAAACACCAGTGTTGCTAGACTTGAGGGATTTTTTGGCGAGATAAACGGTTATATTTAAATGACCGCTTCTGTCTTTTAATAATGACGTCATAAACAAGCGGTTTTTTTAAAATCGCCAAAACGACACGGTTTTTTCATTTGTTTATAAAACCATCTGTCAAGTTTTATTTCTCGATTATTGGTTTTGTTTTTTGTTTTATTGTACTAGACTGACTAGTGTTTCCTGACTGCAATGTATTAATATAATTACTAGCTGCACAAGGCACACTTATTAACTAAAAAAAAACTTGCAAAAAAAGTTGAAGTTAAATAATAATTATAAAATAACAAAATGTATCATTTTAATTATTAATAATTAATTCGACTGTTTACTCACCGTTTAGCAAACTCCATGGCAGTAGCCAAACCTGTTACCAGCTTTATGTCCCTGCCTCCAAAGTTGACCGAGTATTCATATTGTTTATTTTCTCTCTGTCTCTCTAATGGATTATTAGAGACTCTTTCTGGATCAATGTGCCAATACTGTTCATTTTCCATTTTTGTGGATACATTTTTGGTAGAGGCACAGACTCAGGGCTAGATCTCTGCACAGGACACCACAAGTCGTTTTTTTAAGGTTATGTACGTTGGAAAATGGCGAATTTGACTCTAAATGTCAACTTTAACCGGTGATGGCTTTTATCAACAACTTGCACCTTGTTGAATAAAGTAAAAGACCGTTTTTAAAACGATGACGTCAGCAATGGCGTCATTTGAAATACCGCTTTGTCGCGAAAACGCACCGGTATCAGATACCGCTCCAAAATTTAAAACCGTTTATCTCGCCAAAAAATCCCTTTGCAATGAGTTTTAATGTTATTTATATTTCAGCGTCCAATCCTCTATATCACTTACCATGTAGTACGTCATGTCGTGCTATACCGCGCACAAAGTTTAAAGAAATTTTTCCCCTGCTCCCCGCCACCCATTCCTGGTCATCCGTTTGGATATTTGCTCATTCGTCATTTGTGCGTATCGCGTGCAGGAGTGACGCAACAGCGAGTGCGCAAACTTCCTTGTACAGTATATGGTAAGCATTTTCTTTTCATTAGTTATACAAGCTTGCTAATATTTCAGGACATATTAGCAATGAGAAACAGCGGCGAAGATGGTAGCTCTGATTCGGAACACAACGTTTCGAAAAAAGATCTTCTAAAAATGATTAAAAAATTGAATATGAAAATTCATAAACAAAAGCATCGGCGCCATAAACGGCACTCCTCGGAACCGAGGTACCGAAGTCACTCTCGCTCCAGGTCCTACTCAAAGCGCCGTTCCCGCCCACCGCATAGGTCTAGTAAATCTCGTGGTCCGCGCGACACGAAATCTTCCAGATATAACAGCGTTGATCGCGCCTCGAGCAGGCCGGCATACGCTTCAGATTATGATATTCATGACCGTTCTCCGTGCGAGATGGAATCTAACACTTTAGAAAGGGAAGAGGTGACGCACAGCGGGGAACCATCAAACGCCGAAACAACTGCGTTCAAAAGGGTTTCGCCTGTTTTAGAAATACACGACGAGGGAATTCTAGATGAATATTCAGGTTTATTGGGGGACGATCCAAGTAGGAAAAATGATAACATTTTTGAACTACATAAAGCCTTATGTACACGTTGGGGTCACATCATCTCACATGGCATGGACAAAAATCAAAAACAAAAAATCATGGATACATACCCCTTACCCAAAAATTGCACCGCAATGACAGCCCCTGTGGTGAATCCAGAAATTGTGGGAGTTTTATCAAATCCCCATATCAAAAGGGATGAGGCACACTTAGAAATCCAAAAACAATTAAACACCGGTGTGTCAGCCCTTGGAAAAGCACTAAACATTCTTTTAGAAAACCAAGAAAAACTTCCCAAGGAAACAAAGGACCAACTACTGACATGTTTGGGAGACTCAGGTAGAATCCTCTCCGACCTTTCACATAATATATCCTCCATGAGAAGATACCTTATAATGCCCAGTCTAAATAAAACCGTCAAAGACCTGATAACTAAAACAATCCCAGGAGAATTTCTTTTCGGCAACGACATAAGCGAAAAGATAAAAGAAGCAAAATCAATCGAAAGAGCGAAAAAAGACTTAAAACCTGAACATTCCACAACATCATATTCTAATCCACCGTACAACCGAATAAATGTGGCCCTCTATAAACAACCTTTTAGACCGAATTAAAAACAAGCCGACCCTCTGAGGGACAATTTGTCTCAAAAATATTCCTGAGGGATAAGCCAAATTCATTCATAAATACTCCACACTTCAAAATGGAAGATTATAGAACAGCTTTAAGACTTATTCAAGAAAACATGTTTATGGCAACAATTGACATCAGGGATGCATACTTTACCATTCCTATAGCGGAAATGCACAGAAAATATTTAAGATTCTACCATAATCATACTCTATACGAATTTACATGTTTACCATTTGGCTTATCCTCTGCACCACATTGTTTTACAAAAATAATGCGGCCCGTCGTAACACACATCAGAGAAAAAGGTATCCTCTGTGTAAATTACTTAGACGACTTCCTTATTTTAGGATAATCAAAAGAGGAATGCAAAAACCATGTAATCTTTACTATCTCACTTCTAGAATCGTTAGGATTCATAGTTAATTACGAAAAGAGTTGCGTGTCGCCCACGCAAAATCAAAAATTTCTAGGGTTTATTTTCAATACCGCACAAAAATGATTATAGAGATCACGGAAGACAAAAAACAAAAAATTCTGCGTTTCATACATTATACATATAAACCTTAGAAAAAATATTAAAATTAGGGACGTAGCCAAATTCATCGGCTCTTTAATTTCTACCTGTCCGGCGATAAAATACGGGTGGGTTTACACTAAATCATTAGAAAGAGACAAATGTCTAGCTTTACATAAAACCAATGGCTCTTACGACGCTTTCATGCAGTTGTCAGAACGGTCAAAATTAGACATCTCATGGTGGAAGGAAAATATTTTTAATTCATACAATGACATAAAACAAGATGTTTTTGCAATAGAAATCTTTAGTGACGCTTGTCTTACACACAGGCGACAAAACAATTAACGGTTGGTGGTCAGAAGATGACAAAAAATTACACATCAATATCTTAGAATTAAAAGCAATATATTACGCTCTAAAATGTTTAGCCACCTCATATAAAAACTGTAACATATTAATACGAACAGATAACACCACAGCCGCCTCTTGCATTACCAGAATGGGTAGCGTTCAACACACAACCCTCGGACAAATCTCAAAAGCTATCTTGCAATGGTGCGAACACCGCAATATCTGGCTTTTTGCTTCATATGTTACTTCCGCAAACAACTGGAAGGCCGACCAACAGTTCCGACTATTTGCTCCAGAAACAGAGTGGTGCCTTTCTAATAAGGCGTTCGACAAGATCTTAAGAACCTTTGGACAACCAGATATTGACTTATTCGCATCAAAGGCCAACGCTAAATGCAAAACATATATATCCTGGAAACAAGATCCAGATGCTTCAGCAGTGGATGCGTTCACTGTTTCCTGGGAAAAGTATTATTTCTATGCTTTCCCCCCCTTTTCAATGATAAATAGAGTCATTCAAAAAATTATACGGGATAAAGCAGAAGGGATTCTGGTAGTGCCTCTTTGGCCCTCACAAGCTTGGTATCCAAAATTTACATTGTTGAAAATTGACGAAATAATATTTCCACCCGAGATTGCCTTACTTTCATCTCCTTTCAGGAATCACCACCCCCTTGCCAAGACGCTTTCCCTGGTGGCGGCCAGGTTATCCGGCAAGCCTTTATCATAAAAGGTTACCCAAAGTGCTCTATTAATACAGCTTCGGCTTCAATATCATCGTCTACCCTAAAACAATACGAGGGGGCATACAAACTCTGGTGGCAGCACTGCCACAACACAAACACCAGCATTTATAAAGGAGAGGCAAGCGACGTCATCTCTTTCCTTCAATCCCTTAGAGGAAAGGGAGTATCGGTTTGGAACCTTTAACTCGCATAGGTCCGCCCTGTCACTAATATTGGGGGATCACATACAGAACGATACCCACATTACTAGATTTATGAAGGGTGTCTCCAAATTAAGAACCGCTAGACCCAAATACGACTGTATCTGGGATCCACATCAAGTCTTAAACTTTCTAGGAAAGTGGGACAATTTTAAAATTAGCCTTCAAAAGCTTTCTTACAAGGTTGCCACATTGCTTGCTTTAATCACCGGTCAAGGAATACAAACAATTTCCTTAATTAGAATCTCAAATATGTTGGAAAATTCCTCGGGCATGCAAATATTAATAACTGACCACCACATTAAAACCTCAAAAATAAATACAATGCAACCTTGTCTTCAAATTCCCTTTTTCTTAGAAAACCCTTTGATCTGCCCAGCTACAACAACAAAAGATTACCTAAACATTACGAAAGAAATAAGATCTCCTTCCGACAATTTCCTTTTTATCACTCACAGGAGTCCGCACAAACAGGCGTCAAAACAAACAATAAGCAGGTGGATAAAAGAGACCCTACAGATGGCAGGAATTAATACGAGTATATTGAAACCTCGCTCAACCCGCCACGCATCAACATCAGCTGCTCGGAAAACAGGAGTACCTATGGAGTCCATTATGCAAGCCGCTGCCTGGTCTAGAGAAACCACCTTCACGAAGTTCTACAACAGGGAAGTATCAGAAAGGGCAACCTTTGCAAACAGGATTTTAAGTACTAGTTTATAGTCTACTATATATATATATATATATATATATATATATATATATATATATATATATATATATATATATATATATATGAGTTTTCAAACGCAAAATATGTTTATGGTTTCTTATATTCAATAAATGTGGTTTCTTCAATGAAACACACGTACTGCGTTTTTATTCACAATCAAAATTACTTTAAACATCTACATGGTAAGTGATATAGAGGAGTAGAGGGAGAAGAGGAGTTCTGCATCAAGTGCACCGAGCTTTCTACGCATGCGCCAGAGCTGCGCAGGTGCGCGTCAACTGTCATACGTCACCTGTCAGACGTCATACGTCATCTGTCATATGTCATCTGTCAACTGTCACCGGTCATACGTCATCTGTCATACGTCATCTGTCAACTGTCACACTCTTGGGTGTTAGCTACTTTGGTCTGAGCTACTTTGGGCTTGAACTACTTGGACATTAACTACTTTGGCATCAGCCACTTGGGCACTATCTATTTGGATCCTAATTGCATCGGATATTAGTATTACTCCGTAAGAATATTATTAGTATTAAGTATTTCAGGGAAAAATGACGTCAAAAACTTTTTTCTTGATTTTGCCGATAGTAGGATTAGAACCTGGGACCTGCATATTACTACGTGGGATTACCAGCGCATTAGCCGATCTCACCATCGACTTGTCATAAAATAGTGAGTTTCAGAACAGATAGGCTTGCAGCTAGGCAAGCAAGTTGTTGTTGTTTTTAGCGAAGTCACGATGAGAACCATTGGTAAGAAATGTATTTAAGGAAGAAAACACGTAGTAGTAGGAAAATTATTTATTTAACCACAAGATATATCGATATTTAACAACTTTATATACAAAATTAGTTAATAATATTAAACAGGTTACTGCTACGAATACAAGTAAACTAGAAATACTGTTCATAGTTTCGGATAAAGATGGGGTTAGTGTAGAATTAGTAGTAGTAGTAGTAGGAGTAATAGTAGGAGATGCGGTCTCATTCTTGCACTTGCTAAGGAAGGTCATCCATCCTGTTTCACCAGTCGTTGAATCTTGAAAAAGAAAATGAACCTTGTAGCGAAAAGAGCTGCTGCTGCTGTTTGGTGTAGGTATCGGGGCGGAGAATGCAGGCAGGTGGTCAGTAATCTGAGGGTTGAAAGCCATCGGAATCCATGGACTGCTTGCGTTAGAATCTCCAAAATCGAACAAAACAGGCGTTTTTAACATTAAAAGGTCGACATACGTAGAAGACATTGTGTGCTAGTGCAACCAGCAGAATGTAGGACGAACTTAACAGAGCCATGTCTGACGTTAAAATGAGCTAAAGCGTTGAAGAATAGAGATTTATAGTATCAAAGAGGTGTATAATTCCACTGGTTAATAACACCATCACCGGTATTAAGAACAGAGAACTAACATGGAGAGTTCGGAGCGGTTCTGGTTTTATCTTTTTCAAGCTTCGGGGTGTGACTACCTTTTTCACCCAACCCAACCCAACCCAACCCAACCTGGCTAAGGGGTAGCCTTGAAGCTCGATACAAACTTCCTGACATTCTTTTGACATCTTGCACACACACACTTACTAGACTCAAAGACGATGACACTGCCGATGGTGTTAAACTAACGTCTAAACAGCTTCCAGTAATGGAGGGCTTTAAATAGGATAAAATACACCTCCCCACCGCCACCACCAACAACACCAGTGGAAACAGGTTTTACTCCAAACATCCAAACTGGATTAGAGCGCGAGTGTAACATCCGTCAGCATTAGGGCTCTGCTCCAAATAAGTCAAACTATACTGATCACTGGACATATTCATTTGGTCAACCAGATCCTGGGATAAAGTTTCAGCTAACCGTTGGGGTAAAAATGTTTGAAAAATCGCCTTCTCCTGGGCAAGATCGACCAATGTCGCAACAATAGCTCTTCCAAAACGGGTTGTAACAAATTCTAGTTTTTTAAGAGGATACACTGTTCCTACATCCAAAACGCGAAGTTTTCTGCACTCGGGAAATTCAACACTTTTGTTAATTTGATCATTAAGTTCCAAGACGATATACTTCGAAATACTCATGTTTTAAGGTTAGGAAACAAGTCACGACAGATCTAGGCGAGCTACAACTGAATGCAGTGAATGTGTAAACAACTATGAAAACTCTGCCGGAAATAGAGTGGTTTTATTAGTAACCGCAGCAGCGGCAGCATAAGGGTGAGGGGGAAAGGGGGGAAAAAGGAAGGAACCTTGAGCGTTATAATATTTATTATTATTCGGAGACATCAGTATACATATACAGTTTATCAAAGTCATCTAACAATTTTTGCTGGGTGTAATGCAATAATTCCAGCATGTAATAACTTTGCTCAGACGGGTTCAAGTTACACAGATTGGTTACAATTTGAATAGTATATTCTGTAACAAGGTTAGAATGAAAAAACTCGATACGAGTGGAAAATTCCGAACGCGAGCGCTAGCGAGCGTGAGGAACCACGAGTATTGAGTTTTTTCATTCTAACTGAGTAACAGACTATATTTTCTCCACGACCAGAAAGTATGAATCAAATTAATGAATGTCAAATTCTATATCTGATTCATTCGATTTTTCACTCATTATTTCATTTAAATTGAAGCTTTTCTGACAAAAATTATGACGCCGCCACCATTGGCATCTGTCACCGACAATTTTGAAATCCACGGCAATCTATGTCGTTTGGTTCGATTACAGAATATTCATACCGTACCTTGTTATGGAATGAGAATACATGCGAAACACATAAGAAGTAAGTGTTTCAGAATAAATATTCTAACTCAAGAGTCAGAATGTATATGTTCTATTATTAAAAATGATTTCGGAATTTCTACATTCTGTAATGGTTGTGGAGAAAAAAGTTTTCCTTAATATCAACAAAACATTGGGCATACTGTAAAGTATCATCATAATAGGTTCTAAATTGTAAACATTTCACTAATTCTAATCTATGGTTAATTAAATGCTTAATGCTAACAATAGAATTTATATCATTACAAGAAACCGTTAAAGTTACATCATTGCTTCCGAGTCGAAATATTCGTTCGTTTAAAAGAATAGCTGGATACGGTAAAATTTTCCGATGACGACATCAGCGTTGTTGTCACACTTCCATCCATAACTTCAAACATCTTATCGATGATCTCTAAAAACTCGATCCAATCCAAATGGCTGAGGGAGACTGGCTGATGTTCAGGCGTTGTGGGAACTAGTTTAACACTTGGTATCATTCCCCTGGCAACACTGAGACCTACAATCACTGTAAAATTAGCAGCAGGATAGCAAAATTCGCCCAAAAGTTTATTCTCCTTGCGAATTTATCTGTTACTTCGGAGAATCATACTGTCTAGATAAGCCCAATAGGGTGAGGAGCTTTGGGAACTATCGCCTTCTTCTAGCAACTCAGGAGCAGCAGCAGCAGTGGTACAACTTTTACTTGTCGTGGTTCACACTGAAATAGTGGCGTCAGCAAACATATTATTGTAATCATAGAGAGAACTATACTCCCACTCCACATTTATTGATTTTAAGTTCGAGAAACAATAGTTTGGATAACGCCCATCCGCTTCCCATCTCGGTAAATTCGGAAGCTTTTTTCACGAGAGAGATCTGATATTCGCTGTAAAAGTCCTCCAAATTAGTAAGGTGGGAAAGAACACGAAATTTTGTATTAAACGATTTTATGTCTTGTTCTTTGGTTGCCGCCAACAGATAACAGCCATCTAGCTCCATATTAATTTTAGGCTGGGGGTAAGTCTTTAAAGGATCAGCGAGTAGAGTAAGAACCGTATCTTTTAGATCTCCTAAATATTGCTTGACATCAGTTAAATGTAAGTCACTTGTCAGATGGTAAGTTAGTATGCGGTTTTTAAAAGCAGTTCGAACTAGTTTTACATGAGAGTACAAGTTCTCACTACATTGCTGCTTATGTTTTGTGGACCGGTTATGAGCACTACTGGATAAAATTTCCTTATCACACTCTTTGCAATACGGTATAGTTTTAACTGGTCAAAAGCCGGAAAATGCAGTCTATTTATACAAAGAACGAGCGTTTAAACCACATCTTTGACCATATCTATCCAACTATTATGCGACTTATCAAGCCCAAGCCATTTCACATACATCTTTTTGCCTTTTCTACGCAAAACTTGTTCAATAAGAAATACGTCAGGTTGGATGGTTTTTTGCAATTCTTCTTCATAGAAACCCCCGCTAATTGGTTGACCACTCGTATCTTCTAGCAAATAAGTTGTTGGATTGGTAATCTTCACCTGAGATACTTTGAACAACTCAGTGGTCCAATTGGGTACATAACCCTTTTCAAACACGTGCTTAGCCTTACTTATGCGAACAATGTCGCCAACTTTGAATTTTTGCTTTCCCACAACCTTTAAACGACTATAAACAGAGTCCAACATTTTCTTCTCATTACTCTTGCTAACATCCTTCGGTTTCGTGCGGATTGTGCGATGTTTGGTGTTATTGTAATTATTTGTAACTTGTTCCAACAAGTCAATCCATTTATGATTACCATTCTAGGTAAACAACTTAAACAGGTGTTCTTTGAGTGTCCGAATTACTCGTTCAGCAATAGAAGCCGTTAAAATACTAAAGGTACTGTAATGATGTATACCATGCTTCTTCATAAGACTTTGAAAGCTGGTGTTGTAATACTCTTTTCCATTATCTGTAACCAGCTTTTTCGGAATTCTCCGAGACTGCTTGAGTATATGATCCATTGCATTAGTCACATCCTGAGCATTTTTTGACTTTAGAGGTCTGGTCCAGAGAAATTTTGAAAAACAATCAATTACAACCAAGATGTATTTAAATCCCTTGTTTTCACGAGCGTACTGATCGAGCTGAGCAAGATCGGAAGCAAACATATCATCTAAACTCTAAACCATACTGGATAAATCTACGACGTTTAAATTTAATTCTAGCAGGTTTATGCAGTTCCTTAACAACTTGTTCTCTCGCCTTCGTAATGCCCTTAACCATTATTTCCCAAAGAATGAGGTTCTGCAGCAAGATATCGAATTATATAGGTCTAAATTTTAGTTAGTTGGTGGATGGGAAGATCTTTTCTTTAGCAAATCAACTGTTTGTAATAATTTTGATAGTTATTCACAAATCTTTTCCATATCCTCACTGACTGGTTTGAGAGCATTTCGAATAGCCATATTGGTGTAAACTTTTAGGAGTTTTTCGAGGTCCTTGAATTGGGTAGATACGCGATCCAGGTTTGAATCCAAAATTAAAGTCTCGCTCTTGAATTTGCTGTCAAGTAGCTTAAGTTGGTCGGATAACGAGTCTACATAATCCTTATTAGTTTTTGTAAAGACCTCCATTTGCTTTACAATATTACCGATAGAGTTGTTTACTTTTTGTTCCAACACATTTACTTGTCTCAACATCTCCAAGTGGGATACTTGTATTTTATCATTCAGCGATCTATTAATGGTAGTAGAAAGTGTAGTTAGCCTACTCTCGACAAACTTTTTATTAACGGCATCAGCGATATCTGCTGGTGATTTGACGTTACAAAGCCGATGATCTTGAATATTGTAATCGCCATCTTTTGTAAGAGTGATCAAGTTGGGTGCTTGCAACACTCTCACTCTTTTCTGATTAGACGAAGAGGGCAAGGAACGTCTAAACTTATTCATGATTACTGCGGTACTAAGACATAGTAGCTTTAAACAAACTTATTTATAGAATTCAATTACTTCCAGTTGTTCCAATTCCTGCAAAATGCTCCAAATCTCATTCATGTTATTATTGTTGCCAACCTGATTGGAAGCTTCCAGCTTTTTTAGCCTTTCAACCAGCTCATTTACGTCATCATATTACACAAATTCTTTGGGTTTTTCGTTGTATTCCATTAAGGCAGATCCAGATTTCACTGATCCGGATTTCTCAGACTTCGATCTCGTCATTGTTTTACCCCCGGGCGAAGGAATTTTACTGGTAGAACCTTTAGAAATTAGTGATTTCACAATGGCATTATATTTGTGAGATCTATTACCTTTCAACTGACCATTGTCTTCCAAGTATACATCTGTTCGCTTTAGAATATCTCTATATTGTTCTTCATCGGCAGCAGTCTGAAATTTAGGAGTCTTGAGAAACAATAAATCGTATAGTCCCAGAATTCCTTTGTACGTACTGGGGCTTACTTGAATATCACCATTCTTTAAGAAATTAACCGGTTCTGAACCTAATCTCCAAGAATCAGTCGCTATATCATATTTCATGCTGTTAGCATCTATTTCGCTAGAGCCTGTCCAATATTGTTTCAGATAGTCTTGAGCAATCTTCGGATACTGATCGATAAAAGTCTCAAACACCTCAGATTTTCGAAGAGAATCTTCAAAATTCTTTCTTATGTGTTGCACTGATTGTTCCGCAGGATCCTGAGCTGGTTCTTCAAACACATCACCATCATCATCAGCATCCCCGTAGTGAATTTCATCTGTTGAAAATTTTACAGGAGGTTTCACGTCTCGAGTTACTATGGGTGGTTTAAATTTTGGTTTTACACCAGTACTCTCTTCCATTTTAATCTTACGTTTCTTCGATTTTGCAGTGGTGGAAGCACTCACAAGCTTATTCAGAGGATGTGTAATAGGCATTAAGAATTTATTAAGAGCTTCATCTTCTTCGCCTCGCTCCAACTTTAATGCTAAATACTTCTTTCTTATTCTTCGTGCAGCTTGGATACTCCTACGTTTAACGTCTTTATCGAGCTGGCGAATGGGGGTAGACATGCTACAAACAGCTAAAAAACAGACCCTGTTCTGGAAAAACAGCTAGAAAACAGACCCTGTTTCTGGAAAACAGCTAATAAACAGACCTTGTTTCTGGAAAACAGCTAAAAACAGACCCCCTGTTTCTGGAAACAGCTGGGAAACAACTAAAACAACTACTAAACAGACCCTGTTTCTAGAGACTTAACACATCTAACTTCTAGGACGTTAAGTGTTACACTGAACCTCGAGGGTTTAGGGTATAATATAAGCCGGCCTTTAGCAATATCATTGTCTTTTACAATTACTAAGAACCCATACCTATCTTTCCAGCATTCAGAACAAATATGTTTAAATGCATCGAATGTCATGTCTGTATTAACGTGATCGTCATAGATATGTTTCAAGTTTAAGTCGTCCTGCTTAAATAAAATTAATACATTAGAATTATCACGAACCAGCTGTTTAGGTATTTTCGAGTAAGTTTGTGACAAATAGAATGAATCAATTGCATTATGCCGACCCATACAAAAATAATTACGTATTTTATCCTGCTTCTCACATGCTACGTCATCAAATATGAATACAGAGTGGAAGGAGGGCACTGGAAGGATCTAGAACTTCATCATTATCGCTGTAGCTGAAATAGCCTAAACGGAAATGTGACATAGCATGTTGAAGAAAGTCGTACTTGTCTTGCTGCAGAGATTTTGAATACACGTACACATTCTCGAATTTTAAACCATTTTCATCAATCAAAAGACTAATCATTACATTGGTTTTGCCACAATTACTAGGACAACATATTAACTCTCGAATTGTAGAAGGTAAAAGCTGGCCATGTTTGCTACATCGGGACTTGTCGTTTTTCATATTGCAATTATAAACTTGGATTCTGAGTTTCTGCTTCTCTTGACGCATCTCTATAAATATTACTCTACACCCTCCCAGGACTTCATTACTAATGAAGACTTTGCAGGGTGCGGGTGTGTTAAATACAGTTATCAACAAGCTCCCGTTCGAGCTTCATTTGCCGGGTGATTCCTATTGCGGTCCCGGAACCAAACTTCAAGAGCGGTTGACTCGAGGTGATCGCCCAAAGAACAAATTGGATAATGCTTGTCGCGATCACGATATCGAATACGCCAAGTCTAAAGAGTTGGAACAAAGACATCGAGCCGATCGAGTGTTGGAGAATCGGGCTTGGGGACGAGTAAAGGCAAACGATTCCAGTTTTGGTGAAAAAGCTTCAGCGTGGTTAGTAACTAACGCCATGAAGGTAAAACGCAAGTTGGGTGCTGGTAAGAAGAACATGAAACCCCTATCATCAGTGGTCACTCTGCTTAAGAAACAACTTAAACATATGGGTACTGGTGATGTTAGTAAGAAAAGGACTCTCAGTAAAATACTTAAAGCTGCACGAGTAACGGTCAAGAAGGTGGGAGGGCGTAAGAGGATCAACATACCACGAATAATACCATTACCGAAACAAGGTGGGTTTCTACCACTTATTCCCATATTTGCAGGACTTAGTGCCCTGGGAGCACTAAGCGGGGGCGCCGCGGGGATAGCAAAGGCCGTTAATGACGCTCAAAGTGCCAAGGAGAAGTTAAAAGAATCGAAACGACACAACGGAACAATGGAAGCGATTGCATTGGGAAAAAAGGGTAGCGGCCTGTATTTAAAGAAACACAAAACTGGCTATGGATTGTTTTTACGGAAAATGCCAAAAAACTACCAATAAAGCTACCTAAAAAGCCGTTATCCGATCACGATATTAATTCGTACGTCACTCGATTAAAAATACCACATTTTAGAGGAGTATTTATGCGAAACACTTTACTGAACGCATCCTTCAAAACAGAGTGTGGTGTTATTAATTTGGATCGGAACACAGGATTCGGAACACATTGGGTAGCTTACAAGAAACACGGCAATCGAGTTGTTTATTTCGATAGTTTAGGTAACTTGAAACCGCCCAAGGAATTTGTCAAGTACATGAAAAATGTTAAAATATATTTTAATTTCGAACAGTATCAGGATTATGGAATGACAAATTGTGGGCATCTTGCTCTAGCATTTCTATTCAATAAAACTTTATAAATACAGGTATTGATGCTTATTGATATCAGTCATGTCGCAGACATTCACGGTAAAAGGTCGCTCTCACCGACTTGAAGCATACTTTATACCTCCCATAGATCTCGATTCAAGGTTTGATTACTCTTTAGCATTAATTTCGCTAAACACTTGGAACACAATCCCCAATATAGAAGAGGGACGAAACGAGTTTTATTACATTGTCAATAATCAGGAGGAGCGAGTATTGGAAATACCAACAGGGTCCTACGAGTTGGAAGATATCGACCAGTTTCTACAACGTAAGCTCCTAGATCCCAGAGCTTCAGCAGACGAACGGAATCGCGTCTTGTCGCTTAAACCCAATAACAATACGTTAAAGTGTGAGTTAGCCAGTGTCTACGACATAAACTTTAAACCAAAAGACAGTATTGCAAAGTTGTTGGGATTTTCACCTCAACTGTTAAAGGCTGGTAAATTCCACGAATCAGATCAACCTGTGGATATTATACAAGTTGTTACTATTAGAGTTGAGTGTAACATCATTTCCGGTTCGTATTATACAAATAATCCCTCACATACTCTTTACGAATTTTCACCAGCTGTCGATCCAGGTTACAGTATAAATATCGAGCCAAGGAATCTGATCTATTTACCTGTGAACCAAAAAAGCATCTACAACATTACTCTCACGCTAGTCGACCAGGATTCTAGACCTCTTAATTTTCGAGGTGAAGAAGTAGTAATTCGATTAGAACTTAGACGAAATGGTTCTAGTATTTAAAAGGTATTTAAACACTGCTACCTCAGCTGGCCGATCATTCAGTGATCAGAAGTCGAAGGGGTCACTCGCGTTTTCAAATATAATATATTTGCAGTCTAGAAGCGCTCATTACCGTTACCATGTCAGAAAAACTTCAAATCTTCAATCCGATCAAGAGTGATGAGTCGGTCATTCGCGAAGAATGGCACACTTATCATCCCTTTACCAACTCGTTTAATAACAATGACGAAATCGAGATTGTTATCAATCAGCAAGATGTCTTTTTGGATATGAGTGAAGCTCAACTCTACATCGAGGGTGCGTTTAAGGTGGAAGAAGATGCCACTGGTAAGACCGGTACTTGCGATCTAATCAATAATGCCGGTGCCTTTCTCTTTCACAACATTTCCTATGACGTCAATGGTAAGGAGATTGAAAAGATTCGAGATCCTGGAATTGTTAGTACAGTTAAAAATATGTTATGTTTAAATGAGCAGGAAATCCGTGCTCTAGACATAGCCGGATGGAATTGGCCAAGTGGGACTGTTAAGACCTTGGACGAAACTTCTAAAGACTTTAATTTTCGCATCCCACTTTCAATATTGTTTGGCGTGTTTGCCGATTGCCACAATGTATTAATGGGTAAACAGAAAATTAAACTAGTTCGTGCTCGTCATGACGACAACTGCTACAAGTCCACTTGGTACTAAGAAAGCAACAATAACCTTAAAAACGGTAGAGTTGAAAGTGAGACATATTTACCCGAGTGATGCAGTGAAATTAAAGCTCTTGGACGAAATTGAAAAGAACAAACCAATATATATATATATATATATATATATATATATATATATATATATATATATATATATATATATATATATATATATATATATATCTATCTATATATATATATATATACAGGGTGTCCCAGGATAGGTGTTACGATAGGACATATGGGTCAAAAAAATTTGAATTTGAAAATAGCATTTTGGGAACATGCCCCGCTTGGTCCAAAACTGAGGAATACAAAATTTCACTCGGATTGGTATTATACAGGGCGAGTTATAACTAAACATATGAAAAATGGCCAAGAGTAAAGTACTCTTTTTTTTTCAAATGGAACAAAAGCTTAGTAGAAAAAGTTATTCAGAAATGAAACTAATATTATAATTTGAAATTAGAGCTTTCTAGTCAATATTTTTATTTTCGTCAAATTTTTTGAAATGTAATAGTACATTTTCCACCAATATCGTATTACAATACATTATTAGGCTATACCTGGTAAATGTACATATTACATGTTAGAAAACGTAGTTTCCAAGTATAATAAAAAACCGAATACGATAGTGGTGGAAACTGTACTATTACATTTCAAAAAATTTGACAAAAATAAAAATATTGACTAGAAAGCTGTAATTTCAAATTATGATATTAGTTACATTTCTGAACAACTTTTTCTACTAAGCTTTTGTTCCATTTGGACAAATAAGAGTACTTTACTCTTGGCCAGTTTTCATATTTTTAGATATAACTCGCCCTGTATAATACCAATCCGAGTGAAATTTTGTATTCCTCAGTTTTGGACCAAGCGGGGCATGTTCCCAAAATGCCATTTTCAAATTCAAAATTTTTTGACCCATTTGTCCTATCGTAACACCTATCCTGGGACACCCTGTATATATATATATATATATATATATATATATATATATATATATATATATATATATATATATATATATATATATTCCGTTTAGAAACTGGGAATTACATGAACTGCCAGCTTTGAGAACGACAAAGCGTGATATTTGGACCGTCAAGACCATGTCTGAGAGAGCCCGATACGTTATTGTATTTTTTATGAAGAAGCGAAAAGATAACTTTGAAGCTGATTGTACCTACTTGGATAATTTAAACATCACCGACGTCAAATTGCATTTAAATTCTGAAGTTTACCCCTATGAGTCGTTAAACCTAAACTTTGCCAATAGACAGTTTGCAGAAGCCTATCAGATGTATACGGACTTTCAAAAAACCTATTTGGGGAAACAGCGCTCTTGGATTTTCTCGCTTTCGCTAGTAGAGCCCTCTTTGTCATTGACTGTTCCAAACAAAATGAAGCCCTCAAGAGTAACACTATTGACGTTAAGTTGGAGTTTCAAAGTTCCGAAAACTTCTCGGCTGAGTCACGTGCCTTTTGTATAATTATTCATGATCGAGTGCTCTAGTATCAGGCTTTAACAGGTCAAGTACGTGATCTATTGTAGTCAGTTACTATTCAACCCTCTCAGCACGATGAAGTTTGTTGTGGTTGACGTTCAAGGATGCAGCGTTCCAGAATTTCAAGCTAAAGAATTGGCTATTTACGATGGAAAGCAAATAAAAAACTATCTTTTTAAACCAGTTAAGCCATTTTATGAGTTGTCCTATGATTGTCAGAAGCAAGCAAAGTTTCTATATGGGAACCGACATGGTTTATACTACAATTCCGGTGAAACCGATTACAATGAACTTTACCGTCTTATCTACAACGATCTACGAGATGTTGATGTCATCTATGTGAAGGGACATGTAAACAAGGTCTTCTTACTGGAAACTTTTTCCGCGATGAAATATCTTAAGAACGTACCCGATATTGTTAATTTAGAATTTACTAGAGACAGTGTCAATGTACCGAAATTATCTCTAAGTAAAACCACTTGTTCTTATCATGGTTTAGAATATTGTGTTTGTAGTGCTGAGAATTCAAAAATCTTGTATGAATATATTTATTATTTTTTACCTAAATAAAGACGTTAAATTGTATTACATGTTTAATTTTATCGTATATTACTAGAACCCCTTGAGAAATTTAGGCATTCAGTCTCGAGCGCATGGCAAAGACAGTCGACTTATCAGTTAAATTAGACGAGCATTTGAAAAAAATACGCAAGCTGAAAAGAGACATTAAATTTTACCAAGAATATAAATCTCTGGTTAGACTGTTTTCGAAACTTACCATTTAAACTTACCAATGGCTACCTCCTCCTCCTCCTCCTCCTCCTCCAGCTGGGATAAGGTGTTTGAATCTTCTTCTCGATGCCCTGATGTTCCAGTTCTTAAGACTAAACCTAACCGAGTTTACGAGATTGGTGACTTTATAGCAGTCATTTTTACTGCGTCAGAAGAGGAACACAAACAAGTAATTTTGCATACTACTGGTTATGGGAAAATTTATTTCTTCAGTGGCGAATTTGAATAATTTCTAAGCACTTTTGATTGTTTCAATACGCACTGGGTGGATATATTTATGATAATTGGGCAGTATACACTAGTGTTTCATCGCAATGGCGATAAGAGAAGTCTCAAGTTTGAAGATACCATAACAGACAAGTATCTATTTAGATGGATTGAAAAGTTCATACACCTATTTTCAAAACCCATTTATGAATTGTATAAGCTTAATATTGAATATTATACTGTTACTAATGCCGGTATTCTCCGTTTGAACGTTAAGAATAACTTTGCTAAGTCATTCTTAACTTTAGGAAAGTATTTCGTATGCGCCGTACTTAAATTTACTTTTCTTAGCTAGGGACAGATTAAAACAGGCAACCTTGTAAAATGTTAGTAACTTCTATGTTCTTCTATTGGTGACATCGTAAAATGATAACTCTTGACATTGACAGTGCAAAATTTGCATAAAAAATTAAAAAATAATTCCGATTTTCTTTGGAAAATGGCTGAAAGTGATAGGAAACGCAAACGTGAAATAAATTTTAGTCAAAATGAAAAACAGTTATTAATTTCTATAATTAGTAAATATTCGCACGTTATAGAAGACAAAAAAACAGATAGAACATCGGTAGAAGCCAAAAACCAGGCTTGGAAGAACATTGAGAGAGAATTCAATGCTTCTAGTGCAGAAGGTGTTTTTCGGAGTAGCGAAAAACTAAAAAAATGCTTTAACAATAAAAAACATGATGTAAGAATTTTCGAGGCTGAAAAAAGAAAAATGCAATACTTAGAAACAGATCCTAAAACATCTGTAGATACCGAGGGAATTAAAGATTTTTATGAGTCGGAAAAAAAGAAAGTAAAAAAGGACTGGATTGACGAGAAAAAATATATTACACAAACGGGTATGGGAAAGTTACCAACTAAAAAACAAGATGGAACAGAGGATTTAATGCTGACTATAATGAATAAAAAAATAGTTTATGGTCTTGACATCCATCCGTTTGATAGTGATAATATCGATAACCCTATTCAAAATAATGAGAATTTACATTTGGAATATGTATATGAATCAGACAGTGATGCTGATCGCAATGATGTAAGTAACTTCCATTTTTTTTTCAAATGGTCAGTTGGTAGTTAGGTATTCCAAAAGTAATTTTAGCTGCCCAGAGTTTACATAAATAGGGCTCCATACAGTCATTTTTTCATAGGACATTCCATTTAGATTGCTTATCTCGAGACCTATTTCATTTAGGTATAGTGGGTTACGTAAAATGTGCTTAGAACTGAATAGGTATCCAAATTTTGCCAAAGGATACTGATTCACAGTCACTCAATAATACAAATGTGCTACCAGTTAAAGGTATTCAGTCATAATTACTAAAAAAATTAATACAACCAATGACCAGTACTATATACCTCCACATTTACTCTGCTCTCTACTATTAGATTTAACTTTCATTTTAGTTACAGAACATGTCAACTTGATGTAATAAAAACCAATATAGTTTTTGCAGGATAACAACAGTGAGCGTTGTGAAACCCCAGAAAAGTTACAGTATACAGAAAATTGGAGAAGTGGGGCAGGATTTGCTGCAAAGCAGGTGGCTACTCCTTCAACTTCTGTGCTGAACAGGAGTGTATGTATTAAAGTTATAAAATGTGTAAAACATAAAGGGATGATATAATTTTTTTCAGGATAAAAAAAGCGAGTGTTGTGAAACCCCACAAAAGTTACAAAATACCAAGCAAAATACAAATTGGCGAAATGGTGCAGGATTTGCAGCGAAGCAGTTGGCTACACCTTTAGCTTCTGTACTGAACAAGAATGTATGTATTCAAGTTATAAAATGTTCAAAAAAATAAAGGGGTGGGATTGGGGGGGGGGGGTAAAATTAAGCTTTGTTCAAAGAGGCAACAGCTAACACATAAAAGCGTGTAAGGGATATGTGCCACAATGCATTTTAAAGGTTATTAGCTGTGCAGAATGAACATATCTTTCGTCCTTTGTTTCAAATTACAATGAACAGTGGATTTTATTCTTTCATACCTTTTAGTTGACTTTGGTAAATAATTATTTACAAATGTTTCTTAGTTGCCCAGCATACCTTTGAGAATTTTTTTTACTTTTTAGTATAAATTTGTATTCCCTAATTTTTAGGTTTTTTTTTTTTAATTTTTTAGCAACCACATTCCTCCACAGAAAAGAAAAATTGTTCTCGAAGAAGGCCTACCAATTTTATAAAAACCCTGACTTCCTCAAAATTTGCCGAAAAATATGACACATTACTCGATAAGCGGCTGGTACTTGTTACAAAACAAATAGAAGATTTAGAAGAAGAACAGAACTTTCGAAGAAGAGAATGGAAACTGAAATTAGAACTTTTGCAGTTACAAATTGAGGCAATAAAAAAGTCGTAACATATTTAAAAAAAATGTTTCATTCTGTTTATAAGTTTTTATTTCTGAGAGAAAAAGAAAGACTGTGATTCTTTCTAACCTCAAGTGATGTTTTGTTTATGTATTTCTAGTTTTGGTTTAAATGAACTCAATAAGACTTGTGTTTCTTTATCTTTAGATTACGATATTTCATCTCATTTGAACTGAATCTGTTTTGTATAAGAATAAAGTATTTTTACATCCGTCCAAAACGAAGTGATCTATAAAAAATTAGTCAGTACACATATTTTCCTGTAGGTTAGACCTAGGATATGTTTAATTAGTTCCTCCATTTATGTTTTTATATATTTCCAAAATATAAGAACTGATTATTATATATTTTTTGTGTTTCATTTTAGTGCCAATTAGATTTAGTTATGTTTTCAAGTTTTTGAGTGATAGGTACCTCTGAAGGGGAAGGGAGTAGGGATAATATATTATGCAGATATTTTTTGGGTTATTTTAGTTGTTTTGGGAAGCTGACTTTTTAGATTCGTTAGGTATTTATCAATCCATAAAGGGTGTAAACTGGAAAAAGTGATAGGCTAGTGACAGGATGTTTTTCATTTTGTTGGTTACACCATTGGATAGTTTCAGATATCATACATAGCCTTAGTTTTTTAGGTGGGGGGGTAATTTAATTAGAGAATAAGGGTAAAAAAGGGTCAGTATATAGTTAATGCAATATTCTTGGGAATTGTAGATCCGGGAAAAATAAAAATACTATTTTTTGATGATCTTTCTTGTTTTTGTTTCTTTTATTAACGTTTCGGTAAGTTTTTCTGACCTTCTTCAGAATATCATGCTGAAAAAACCGCTGAAATTAAAAAGTTTGTTACTTAATTTATAAAAGTGACAGGTACCTATGAGAGAAAACTTATTAGGTGAATGCGCTTTTATTCATCCTAATAAGTTATCTCATAGGTACCTAAGTCACTTTTCTAAATTATAATAAGTAATAAAGTTTTTAATTTGAGCGGTTTTTTCAGCATGATATTCTGAAGAAGGTCAGAAAAAATGACCGAAACGTTAATAACAGAAACAAAAACAAGAAAGATCATCAAAAAATAGTATTTTTATTTTTCCCGGATCTACAATGGGAAATTGAAAAAATCATGTACATCATTTTTGAAGTGTTTAAGGTCAAGAAACTGAAAATTCTGTTATTTTTCCATCTTCACTCCTAAATGAAGTATGCATGTAAATTAGTTAATAGGATTTTGATTACATACAAATAGAAAATAAACACCCTAATAAACTCATTCTTAGAAATATGTAAGAGAAGCCGTGGGTTTATAACTTTACCAACTTTTTTAAGTTAACAGAAAATTTGCATACCTGACATACATATACTGTGTATGTTTCTTTCCTTCCATGTGACGTTCTAAAGCCTACCTTCTCATGTTACTGATCCTAATATAACCTAAGAGAGGTTCTGGGTACAAAACTACCAATTTCTTTGATTCATTTTTTCAACAATATTAAATTATGACATACTTTATTACTGTCGAATTATTTCAGTTTTTATTTTATGCATCGTTTTAGGGTTGTCACAAATAACAACTAATTTTGAAAAAAATATTTTTTCATTTAATAATGACCAATCAAACCATACACAAAAATCTTTTATAAATTTATCCAAACATCTTAAAAATAATGAAGTAACTTAAATTATAATAATTAAAATATACCTAGTAGTGCATAAAAAATTAATTTAAATTTTGAAAATAATTGTTGATAAGCTGTCTTCTGTAGTTAATTCCTACTCTCTGCTGATTAGGGGCAACATCAGGAATTTGCGCGAGGTTTATTAAATAATGTAACTCTTCTTCATTAATATTTTCGGGAGGTGGGGGAAGGTCTTCATTTGCTGCTCTAGCAATGTTATGTAACACAGCCGTGGCAATTATTACACTCCTACTCGTTTGTAATTTTGTCCTTAGGCCATAGGCAATGGCCGGAAATCGCCGCTTCCAAACACCAAATGTGCGTTCAACTACATTGCGGGTTCTAATATGTGACTCATTGTAGAGAACTTCTGCAGCAGTGACTGGTTGAGCTAGTGGTGTTAAAAAATAATCTCTTAGGGTGTAGCCACTATCACCTGAAAAGATTACTGTTTTATTTTTAATAATCAAAGTATTCATAAACATTGCCAAAAAAAAAATTAAAATGTCATTTGTGTTCTTAATTGTTCACAACTTTTTCAACAGATACATGGAAACAAATTAATCCATTTTGGTAGTATGCCTTATAATTTTACCTTGATTTCATTATTATTTTCTTTATTGGGTGCATACTTTCTCTCTTTATATTAGTTTTATTACTTCCTACCACCTCTAAACATCCCTCACCCATCATTAATATCACATCAATAATCTATACTTACCTAAGAGTAGACAATTGGGAAATTCTGCTCCTTCCATCCTAGCACGTATACGGCTGTTATTAAACATGGTCATGTCATGACTTGAACCTGGCCATCTTGTTACAATGTCTCTTATTTTAAGTTTACTGTCAGAAACAACCTGTACATTTAATGAAAAATAACCCTTTCGATTGCGAAACACTTCCCCATCTTCTCCACCTGCAAAGATAAATGCTAATGTATATGTCGTTCCCCTAAACAGTGATTAGAGTGTGATTACGGCTGACTAGCCTGACGTAACCATAAACACATCCTAATCACTGTTTAGCTTTAATCACTGTTTAAGGAAATGGCACAACCGCCCATTAAAGTAAGCCTGTGTATACCAAGGTATATACATATTATAGTAATATATTTATATAATGTGGCAACCAGCATGTTCAGTGCATAAAACCTAATTTTTCTAAATCTGTTTTAAAATTTTGCTGTACTCACCAGGACACTGAATTTTAACATGTGTGCCATCTACACACCCTATAACTCTTGGGAATCTGGCAATAGAATACAATTCATTTTGAACCGTCAGACATTCCTCTTGAGTAGGCATTTTAATATAAATAGGGGCTAAACTGGCAACTGCATCTGACACCCTTTTGATAATACGGGATGTTGTGGTTTGATGCATCCCAATGAAATCCCCAATACTAATTTGGTGATTACCACATGCATAAAATCTTAGTGCTGCCAGAAGTTGATTTATTGGGGAAACACTATTGTTTCTGTAATAGAAATAAATTTGGTGGTAATTTTGTATGTAATGTAAAATTTATATCTTATCTGCAACACAGAAGGAGAGGTATCTTACCAAACAAATTTTGTACACCTATTTCCTAAATATTTTCCTGACATTTCCTAACATTAGAGGAGTTTTTTTGGAGACAAGCTTTTAACTTGTCTCAGTCAAAATTTCCAAGAATTTGTGCACTTCCTATTACAAATTTCCACAACGTATACCTATGACACCCGAGCCTACACCCTAGATACACCTATTTGTTTGGTGAGACACATTCCAACTTATGCTATATACTTCACAGTACTTACAAATCATTATTAAATTCCAATAAATGTTCAATTTCTTGTAACACCTGTAGAACTGTTGGTTTATGTAAGCGAAACCGTCGAAAAAAAGATAGGTTGTCGAAGGTGTCAAAATACTCTTCTCTAATGTACTGTCTTCGAGGAAAACCCATTTCGATAATATCAATTATGTCAAGATCGTCTTCCACAAAAATAGCATCTTCCACTTCCATGTTTGTTTATGAAGATAAACCAAAATTAAAAAATAAATAACCACACAAATTTCTACTCACTTGCATAAAAGTCAAACAAATGACAGCTTGACAGAGAACAACATCTTTAAGTCGCCGATTTGGTGGACTTAAAATTAGGAAAACTTAAATCGGTTTTTGATAACGGTGCATAAGAAATTCGTGACTTAAGTTGGCAACACTTACTTAGTCGAGAAAACTGCTTACGGTGCATACCAGCATAAATAAATAGTCTAATGGCAATTTGTTTTTTCTTTGCTCTAACTAAGGAAATAAGGCGCTAATATAAACACAAAAATAAGCATTTATTAACGGGTAAAAAATTAACAAAGTAAACAAAGTGACCGAACAGTGATCTGTAAATAGGAAATAGGTACAATAAACAAACAATATAAAAATAGGGCAAACTTGGGTAAAATATCCATATAAAGTAAATAGGTAAATACATTAATGCCGGTATTCTCCGTTTGAACGTTAAGAATAACTTTGCTAAGTCATTCTTAACTTTAGGAAAGTATTTCGTATGCGCCGTACTTAAATTTACTTTTCTTAGCTAGGGACAGATTAAAACAGGCAACCTTGTAAAATGTTAGTAACTTCTATGTTCTTCTATTGGTGACATCGTAAAATGATAACTCTTGACATTGACAGTGCAAAATTTGCATAAAAAATTAAAAAATAATTCCGATTTTCTTTGGAAAATGGCTGAAAGTGATAGGAAACGCAAACGTGAAATAAATTTTAGTCAAAATGAAAAACAGTTATTAATTTCTATAATTAGTAAATATTCGCACGTTATAGAAGACAAAAAAACAGATGGAACATCGGTAGAAGCCAAAAACCAGGCTTGGAAGAACATTGAGAGAGAATTCAATGCTTCTAGTGCAGAAGGTGTTTTTCGGAGTAGCGAAAAACTAAAAAAATGCTTTAACAATAAAAAACATGATGTAAGAATTTTCGAGGCTGAAAAAAGAAAAATGCAATACTTAGAAACAGATCCTAAAACATCTGTAGATACCGAGGGAATTAAAGATTTTTATGAGTCGGAAAAAAAGAAAGTAAAAAAGGACTGGATTGACGAGAAAAAATATATTACACAAACGGGTATGGGAAAGTTACCAACTAAAAAACAAGATGGAACAGAGGATTTAATGCTGACTATAATGAATAAAAAAACAGTTTATGGTCTTGACATCCATCCGTTTGATAGTGATAATATCGATAACCCTATTCAAAATAATGAGAATTTACATTTGGAATATGTATATGAATCAGACAGTGATGCTGATCGCAATGATGTAAGTAACTTCCATTTTTTTTTCAAATGGTCAGTTGGTAGTTAGGTATTCCAAAAGTAATTTTAGCTGCCCAGAGTTTACATAAATAGGGCTCCATACAGTCATTTTTTCATAGGACATTCCATTTAGATTGCTTATCTCGAGACCTATTTCATTTAGGTATAGTGGGTTACGTAAAATGTGCTTAGAACTGAATAGGTATCCAAATTTTGCCAAAGGATACTGATTCACAGTCACTCAATAATACAAATGTGCTACCAGTTAAAGGTATTCAGTCATAATTACTAAAAAAATTAATACAACCAATGACCAGTACTATATAGGTACCTCCAAATTTACTCTGCTCTCTACTATTAGATTTAACTTTCATTTTAGTTACAGAACATGTCAACTTGATGTAATAAAAACCAATATAGTTTTTGCAGGATAACAACAGTGAGCGTTGTGAAACCCCAGAAAAGTTACAGTATACAGAAAATTGGAGAAGTGGGGCAGGATTTGCTGCAAAGCAGGTGGCTACTCCTTCAACTTCTGTGCTGAACAGGAGTGTATGTATTAAAGTTATAAAATGTGTAAAACATAAAGGGATGATATCATTTTTTTCAGGATAAAAAAAGCGAGTGTTGTGAAACCCCACAAAAGTTACAAAATACCAAGCAAAATACAAATTGGCGAAGTGGTGCAGGATTTGCAGCGAAGCAGTTGGCTACACCTTTAGCTTCTGTACTGAACAAGAATGTATGTATTCAAGTTATAAAATGTTCAAAAAAATAAAGGGGTGGGATTAGGGGGGGGGGGGGGGTAAAATTAAGCTTTGTTCAAAGAGGCAACAGCTAACACATAAAAGCGTGTAAGGGATATGTGCCACAATGCATTTTAAAGGTTATTAGCTGTGCAGAATGAACATATCTTTCGTCCTTTGTTTCAAATTACAATGAACAGTGGATTTTATTCTTTCATACCTTTTAGTTGACTTTGGTAAATAATTATTTACAAATGTTTCTTAGTTGCCCAGCATACCTTTGAGAATTTTTTTTACTTTTTAGTATAAATTTGTATTCCCTAATTTTTATGTTTTTTTTTTAATTTTTTAGCAACCACATTCCTCCACAGAAAAGAAAAATTGTTCTCGAAGAAGGCCTACCAATTTTATAAAAACCCTGACTTCCTCAAAATTTGCCGAAAAATATGACACATTACTCGATAAGCGGCTGGTACTTGTTACAAAACAAATAGAAGATTTAGAAGAAGAACAGAACTTTCGAAGAAGAGAATGGAAACTGAAATTAGAACTTTTGCAGTTACAAATTGAGGCAATAAAAAAGTCGTAACATATTTAAAAAAAATGTTTCATTCTGTTTATAAGTTTTTATTTCTGAGAGAAAAAGAAAGACTGTGATTCTTTCTAACCTCAAGTGATGTTTTGTTTATGTATTTCTAGTTTTGGTTTAAATGAACTCAATAAGACTTGTGTTTTTTTATCTTTAGATTACGATATTTCATCTCATTTGAACTGAATCTGTTTTGTATAAGAATAAAGTATTTTTACATCCGTCCAAAACGAAGTGATCTATAAAAAATTAGTCAGTACACATATTTTCCTGTAGGTTAGACCTAGGATATGTTTAATTAGTTCCTCCATTTATGTTTTTATATATTTCCAAAATATAAGAACTGATTATTATATATTTTTTGTGTTTCATTTTAGTGCCAATTAGATTTAGTTATGTTTTCAAGTTTTTGAGTGATAGGTACCTCTGAAGGGGAAGGGAGTAGGGATAATATATTATGCAGATATTTTTTGGGTTATTTTAGTTGTTTTGGGAAGCTGACTTTTTAGATTCGTTAGGTATTTATCAATCCATAAAGGGTGTAAACTGGAAAAAGTGATAGGCTAGTGACAGGATGTTTTTCATTTTGTTGGTTACACCATTGGATAGTTTCAGATATCATACATAGCCTTAGTTTTTTAGGTGGGGGGGTAATTTAATTAGAGAATAAGGGTAAAAAAGGGTCAGTATATAGTTAATGCAATATTCTTGGGAATTGCAGATCCGGGAAAAATAAAAATACTATTTTTTGATGATCTTTCTTGTTTTTGTTTCTTTTATTAACGTTTCGGTAAGTTTTTCTGACCTTCTTCAGAATATCATGCTGAAAAAACCGCTGAAATTAAAAAGTTTGTTACTTAATTTATAAAAGTGACAGGTACCTATGAGAGAAAACTTATTAGGTGAATGCGCTTTTATTCATCCTAATAAGTTATCTCATAGGTACCTAAGTCACTTTTCTAAATTATAATAAGTAATAAAGTTTTTAATTTGAGCGGTTTTTTCAGCATGATATTCTGAAGAAGGTCAGAAAAAATGACCGAAACGTTAATAAAAGAAACAAAAACAAGAAAGATCATCAAAAAATAGTATTTTTATTTTTCCCGGATCTACAATGGGAAATTGAAAAAATCATGTACATCATTTTTGAAGTGTTTAAGGTCAAGAAACTGAAAATTCTGTTATTTTTCCATCTTCACTCCTAAATGAAGTATGCAAGTAAATTAGTTAATAGGATTTTGATTACATACAAATAGAAAATAAACACCCTAATAAACTCATTCTTAGAAATATGTAAGAGAAGCCGTGGGTTTATAACTTTACCAACTTTTTTAAGTTAACAGAAAATTTGCATACCTGACATACATATACTGTGTATGTTTCTTTCCTTCCATGTGACTTTCTAAAGCCTACCTTCTCATGTTACTGATCCTAATATAACCTAAGAGAGGTTCTGGGTACAAAACTACCAATTTCTTTGATTCATTTTTTCAACAATATTAAATTATGACATACTTTATTACTGTCGAATTATTTCAGTTTTTATTTTATGCATCGTTTTAGGGTTGTCACAAATAACAACTAATTTTGAAAAAAATATTTTTTCATTTAATAATGACCAATCAAACCATACACAAAAATCTTTTATAAATTTATCCAAACATCTTAAAAATAATGAAGTAACTTAAATTATAATAATTAAAATATACCTAGTAGTGCATAAAAAATTAATTTAAATTTTGAAAATAATTGTTGATAAGCTGTCTTCTGTAGTTAATTCCTACTCTCTGCTGATTAGGGGCAACATCAGGAATTTGCGCGAGGTTTATTAAATAATGTAACTCTTCTTCATTAAGATTTTCGGGAGGTGGGGGAAGGTCTTCATTTGCTGCTCTAGCAATGTTATGTAACACAGCCGTGGCAATTATTACACTCCTACTCGTTTGTAATTTTGTCCTTAGGCCATAGGCAATGGCCGGAAATCGCCGCTTCCAAACACCAAATGTGCGTTCAACTACATTGCGGGTTCTAATATGTGACTCATTGTAGAGAACTTCTGCAGCAGTGACTGGTTGAGCTAGTGGTGTTAAAAAATAATCTCTTAGGGTGTAGCCACTATCACCTGAAAAGATTACTGTTTTATTTTTAATAATCAAAGTATTCATAAACAGTGCCAAAAAAAAAATTAAAATGTCATTTGTGTTCTTAATTGTTCACAACTTTTTCAACAGATACATGGAAACAAATTAATCCATTTTGGTAGTATGCCTTATAATTTTACCTTGATTTCATTATTATTTTCTTTATTGGGTGCATACTTTCTCTCTTTATATTAGTTTTATTACTTCCTACCACCTCTAAACATCCCTCACCCATCATTAATATCACATCAATAATCTATACTTACCTAAGAGTAGACAATTGGGAAATTCTGCTCCTTCCATCCTAGCACGTATACGGCTGTTATTAAACATGGCCATGTCATGACTTGAACCTGGCCATCTTGTTACAATGTCTCTTATTTTAAGTTTACTGTCAGAAACAACCTGTACATTTAATGAAAAATAACCCTTTCGATTGCGAAACACTTCCCCATCTTCTCCACCTGCAAAGATAAATGCTAATGTATATGTCGTTCCCCTAAACAGTGATTAGAGTGTGATTACGGCTGACTAGCCTGACGTAACCATAAACACATCCTAATCACTGTGTAGCTTTAATCACTGTTTAAGGAAATGGCACAACCGCCCATTAAAGTAAGCCTGTGTATACCAAGGTATATACATATTATAGTAATATATTTATATAATGTGGCAACCAGCATGTTCAGTGCATAAAACCTAATTTTTCTAAATCTGTTTTAAAATTTTGCTGTACTCACCAGGACACTGAATTTTAACATGTGTGCCATCTACACACCCTATAACTCTTGGGAATCTGGCAATAGAATACAATTCATTTTGAACCGTCAGACATTCCTCTTGAGTAGGCATTTTAATATAAATAGGGGCTAAACTGGCAACTGCATCTGACACCCTTTTGATAATACGGGATGTTGTGGTTTGATGCATCCCAATGAAATCCCCAATACTAATTTGGTGATTACCACATGCATAAAATCTTAGTGCTGCCAGAAGTTGATTTATTGGGGAAACACTATTGTTTCTGTAATAGAAATAAATTTGGTGGTAATTTTGTATGTAATGTAAAATTTATATCTTATCTGCAACACAGAAGGAGAGGTATCTTACCAAACAAATTTTGTACACCTATTTCCTAAATATTTTCCTGACATTTCCTAACATTAGAGGAGTTTTTTTGGAGACAAGCTTTCAACTTGTCTCAGTCAAAATTTCCAAGAATTTGTGCACTTCCTATTACAAATTTCCACAACGTATACCTATGACACCCGAGCCTACACCCTAGATACACTTATTTGTTTGGTGAGACACATTCCAACTTATGCTATATACTTCACAGTACTTACAAATCATTATTAAATTCCAATAAATGTTCAATTTCTTGTAACACCTGTAGAACTGTTGGTTTATGTAAGCGAAACCGTCGAAAAAAAGATAGGTTGTCGAAGGTGTCAAAATACTCTTCTCTAATGTACTGTCTTCGAGGAAAACCCATTTCGATAATATCAATTATGTCAAGATCGTCTTCCACAAAAATAGCATCTTCCACTTCCATGTTTGTTTATGAAGATAAACCAAAATTAAAAAATAAATAACCACACAAATTTCTACTCACTTGCATAAAAGTCAAACAAATGACAGCTTGACAGAGAACAACATCTTTAAGTCGCCGATTTGGTGGACTTAAAATTAGGAAAACTTAAATCGGTTTTTGATAACGGTGCATAAGAAATTCGTGACTTAAGTTGGCAACACGTACTTAGTCGAGAAAACTGCTTACGGTGCATACCAGCATAATTATGGTAGATTGGGGTAAAATAAATACAATAAATAATTAAATAACTAAAATAAATTACTAGTCTAATATCACAGTCTCTAAAGTCACACATTTAGATACCAAAGGTGATTGATGTAAAGGTAGCTGTCGGTGATCAGTCTTAGCTCATGGAATTTTCCGATGATTCCTTATACTTTTCAATATCTCGATGACCCCAAGCAAGCGTGTTCTCTTAGTCACCGGGAATAAGATAGCGCTTATCGTTCGCGTGTGATAGCGCTACCTTATTTTTCAGTTCGACATACATATCGTGTAAATGTGAACGGAAAGTGTTCATCTGTCGATGAATGTGAGTTCCTTCTACGTCAACTGCCTCTCTATAATCGTCAAGAGTCAGTTCTTTCTGGGTGACGTAGTCAGGAACTCCCTTAGCTTTTTTCGTTAACTTTCCCTCCACATTTACACAATATGCCTTCGCTCCGGTGCCGTAGAAATCCCAAATGATTTTTCCTGCATACTCATCTTTCATTTTACCCAAAATTGATTGGTTTACAGGAACATCATGTGGGTTATCTTGTGAGTAATTGGACGTATCGAACCTACCTAAATTTTGTTTCATGTCCTGATAGAAATTTTCTGTTGTAATTTTTAAAACAAGGGAATCGGTATCAGTGTAGGGTAATACCGCGTTGTTACCATACTTTGGCTTAATATACCCGTACAGAAAGTCATACATAATAGTCTTGGATATCTCCAAGATGCTAAAACCTACGTAAATAGGTTTATTATATGTGACTTTTTGTTTTTTCATCTGGATAGCTACCTGGTTCTCGTTGAAAATAGTGCGATCTTTAAAATGAGGTTTCGCAATTAACGCTTCGGCTCCCAACCTTCTACCAATATTTTCCCAATGAGAAACAAGTTTAACATCTACCCGTTTCTCCACATTTTCCATCGTTTTACCAAACACAGCGTTGTTCATAAGTTTGAAAAAGTCTTTCTCAAACTTATTTTTCGCTTTATTGCGCATAGCTGTGTTTAGGTCGATATATTTCTTTAACCATGGCGATTGATCAAAAGATATAACGCGATGAATTTTGGTAAGCTTAAGCCCATAATCTAAAGCCGGACGCAAATTTTGGTAATGAATTATATATTCTTTCTTTTCCAAATTTGGAATTAATTTTTTAATGTCTTGGAATTTCGATTCCGGTGGAGCTATGGATTCTGGGCAAAAGGGTAGTTCGTTGTGTAAATAATGTAACTGTTTGGGATATTCTAAATCTACCTCTAATATATAGCCAGTTTTAGAATCATTCGCGATATTCATGTAATCTAAATTTTGAATTTCGGTCTCATCTAACCACTTAAAATTCCCCGTCGGTAAATATTGTGACAGCCGCACCACATAGATTGGTAGCGTCCAAATACATGATGTAGGAAGTAGGTTTGGAAGCGTCATAATGAGGTATAAATTTATTGTTCGCAAAAGCTTTTCTAACGCTACACTGACTGACCCCGCCGCGAATACCGTGTTTAAAGAAGTGTGTCATGTCTAGATCTGTCAGTAACTCCAGCTTTACGTTGGTTGCCTTAAGGGCCGAATCTAGCGAAAGTCCTGGTGCGCTAAAATACTGCGCAGGGTCGACGTGGTAAGTATCTAGGCACACGTCTCTAAAACTTTCAAACACGTCTGTTAATAATAAAACGTCGGATTTTAAATAAATATCTGAATATTCGCCTAAAGTTTTGCATTCAAATAAATTCCACACAGTCCAAGCACGCTTGTAATCCTCTTTACTAACGTTTTCTTTCTTTAGTTGGTTGTAAAAGTCTTTATGCGATGGAAGCTCTGTATCGTTCAATTTTGCGAAACTATCCACGTAATTATATAGGAAGACACCCTTCTGCCGAATAAGCTGGAACTTATTTTCTTCCGCGAAATATTTTCTAACTTCTCGACATTGTTCTGGTTTTAAATTTTGACTAAGTTTATCCAGACTGCTGGCCATGAAACGAAAACTGTCGAGAAACCGTAATTTTAAAAATACCTGCCGTTGTTTACCATCCCTGTTTTCGACGTTGCCCACCAAAACATGTTTAGTAAATGATATATACTTTTCCTTGTTTTGGGGGATAACATCCAGCTTTTCTTCGTTGGAAGCCAATTCCTTAACAAACAGGTGGGAATCAAAGTTGGACATATTATGGAAAAAGATGGGTATAAATTGAGGTACTTTGTAATTTAAGTTACATACAGAGTGCGCAGCCGCCCGATATTGGCCATTTGTGTGATCGTGATCGTGCACGCGATCGTTTAATGCTACATCAAATGGCTTTTCGCAGATATGAGACACCGTAACATTTTGATGCTCGATCTCTTGTTCCGCCGAAATAGGAATCATTGGTACTACTTCCTTCATAAAGCGATTATAGATTGATTTACAATCAGCCTCTAATCGCTTTACGAATTCTTTGTGGGCATCCGAACCCCTATAACTTTGGTAAATCGAATAAGCATCATCAAAGTCACATTTGATGTGTGCGTCCTCACAGTGTATGACGTATCGAGATCCTGCACATTTTCCTCTGTATCGATAGGTTCAAGGATAGTCTCGAAATCGGCATAAACAACGAAAGGCACCTTTAATTTCTTTTCAAAGTTTGTAAATTTCAAAATATTCTCGTTAATCTCTTCGCCATATTTATTTTTTTTTAATCTGTTGTTGGGACTTTAGCTAAAACGTGTCCGCAATCGTGCTCCTGATGAGTCATTAATTTTTGTTCTGAATAAAAATAAGATAAACAACCATCACATAAATACTTGGCACCATGCCGTAAGGATCAGGCGAGATAAACTTCTTATTAAGCAGTAATGACTATTTCCAGAGTCATCACTGATTACTAACAAATTTACATGTCGCTCCCTATTACGAGATTTTGTAAAGTATAAGGGGCCCACGACTTAAATACTATTTTTACCATCTTCGAACCCTTTCTCCGGTCCATAAACATTGATAGAAATATTATTGAGTCGCCCAAACTTTGATATGTCGATAAGTTTTATCGGAAATTCCATACCTGCAAAGTCCAGCTCGTTTTCAAAAGGCAAATAGTTCGCGACTCTATTTGCGTTTTGAGTAAGGTCAACTGGATGCAAGGCAGCGAGAACTGACCACATGAAACATTTTTGTTCCGTGTTCTGAATGTTCAAAACAGCTTTCTTTGCTTCAATTTCCTTTGGCAGCGGGATGTAGGAAGATGGTTTTAGAGGCTTGATCTTGTTGATTCCTAATTCTAGATAGAGCAGTTGTTGGAGCGTCCACCCTGTAACAATAGAAATCGAATTAGAATTTAGTATTAAATTTTTACAGTGTTAAAAATTATGTTATTTCTGTCGTAAGAGAAAAAATACTTACCGCTGTCTTTTTCCTTGAATTCAGAATACTTCTTATCAAGGATCACAGTAAACTGATCAAACAACTCCTCCAACTCTGTCCCCTCGCTCACCATCACGTATTTGCTGTTGAACGACTTGACTTCATCTGTTTCCTTGGTCTGCAGAAGGAAGCGTACAAAAAGCTCCAAACCGACTTTTAGGTGTTCATATTGCTGTACAATGTTTCCCACCAACGTGACAAATTACTCCCTTAGATGTTCGAGGTATCTGCTGATGTCAGTGGGTTCTTGGTTCGAAGAAAGTCGGTAGCTAGCAATTCGGCTTCTAAAGGACGTTTTTACAAGTTCTACTTCTTCCTCCTGCATCACGCAGCACTGTTCTCGGTGACGTTCGGTTCTTAGATGCCCCGTCCAGCGGTTGGTGGAGACATCAATTCTACACGTCGAGCAATACTTCGTGGTTGACGTGGATGGTTCTGGAAATCAGAACCAATTTGTTATTAATCAAGTCGGTAATAAAACCCCAAAAAATTTAACTTCCCATCTTGAAGGTCGAGTTTCGCCCTTTTTACTTGGTGAGCTTGCATGGAAGGTGTTGATCTTTTCGGTGCTCTGTGTTTTTCACGCTGATGTCGTTGTAACACTCCTACTGACTGGAAAGTTTCTCCGCAAGCTTCACACGTTTGATTGACCTGCCGATAATCCCCATGACGTGTAAGGCTGCTTTTCCTGGTGAACGATTGGCTGCAGAATTGGCAAACAAACATTATCTGTAAAATACAGTTGAAGAGGGCTGAAGTTAGTAGCGATCGATACTTTTTCATTATTTCTGTCAGCGAAATAATTTGGGTCGTTTAAGCGCGTAATTTAGTTTTTATTTATCTATCTATACTCCTGACACTTTAAACCCCTTTGTAACCCTCTAGCACCTAAACGGCTTAACGGATTCCGATGAAATTTGGAGTATATATTTTATTAATCCTACCCTTAATCCCTATCTAAGCCAAAACATTTTAAGGTACTTTTGGTCAACGTGAGAGGAATTGCCTAAATGGCCTTAATATTTTTGGGGGTTTCTGAACCTGTATATCGAATGGTCTTTGTGACTTCTATCTACCACCAAAATTTCCGTTGTCCAACATTTACCGTTTAGGGGTTAGCCGTAATTTAGTTTTTTATTTACCGTCATCAGTTCCTGTGCTCCTGTTACATTAAACACCTTTGTAACCCTCTAACGGCTTAACGGATTTCGATGAAATTTGGGGTATATATTTTATTAATCCTACCCTTAATCCCTATCTAAGCCAAAACTTTTTAAGGCCCTTCTGGCCTACGCAGGAGAAATTGTCCAAAGGGCCTTATATTTTTGGGGTTTCTGACCCTGTATATCTACTGGTCTTTATGACTTCTATCGTTTTAAATTTGTTTCCAAGTAAGTAGCCGTCAAAAAGACACAACTATAATTTTCTTAATACTATGCCTGTGTTACTTTAACACTACTATATACACAATCAATTAACTCTTTTTTTGCTAAATTATAATAGATAAAATAGATATCAACCATAGACTTACTACCCTATCTAATTTGTATTTTTTTCTTGATATAACGCATCCCAATAAATAAACGTACTTACCAAATAATAGTACACACACTTTACTGCACAAGAAAAAACAAAACCAACGTATATTTTTCAAGACTTGACTGCTTTGAAAGAAAGCTTAAGAGCGACTGTTGTCTCGACTGATGATCTTACAATTAAGAACGCGTTTAAACAGTTAAAACGACGGATGAGTCCATGCCTCGTGTCGATTAATTAAGCGTCATTTAGTAATTTTCCGCGAATGATGATGCAATCTTTATAGCATGTTACTAATATACGTACCTCGAAAAACGTGTCTAGACAATTCAAACGACTGTTGCGTTCCTTGCCTCGTGTTGATTAATTAAGCGCTATTTAGTAATTTAAAATGTCAGCGAACTAATTTGTGTCGTTTAAGCGCGTAATTTAGTTTTTATTTATCTATCTATACTCCTGACACTTTAAACCCCTTTGTAACCCTCTACCGCCAAAATTTCCGTTGTCCAACATTTACCGTTTAGGGGTTAGCCGTAATTTAGTTTTTTATTTACCGTCATCAGTTCCTGTGCTCCTGTTACATTAAACACCTTTGTAACCCTCTAACGCCTAAACGGCTTAACGGATTTCGATGAAATTTGGGGTATATATTTTATTAATCCTACCCTTAATCCCTATCTAAGCCAAAACTTTTTAAGGCCCTTCTGGCCTACGCAGGAGAAATTGTCCAAAGGGCCTTCATATTTTTGGGGGTTTCGGAACCTGTATATCTAATGGTCTTTATGACTTCTATCTACCCCCAAAATCTCCGGTCTCCACCACTTATCGTTAAGGGTTTCTACGATTTTAAAATATTATAGGGTGTTTTTCGGATAGTAATTTGCCATACATTCGCTTAAAGGGTAGTCATTCCTAATAGATATATTTTTAAATAAGACGTACTAACCGGTGATATCAGATTTTTTATTCTTACTGCAAGCCTACATCTCTCGAACACAATTGTGACGTATTAGACTCGATCGGGTCATCGGCACGGCGAGTCAGTTGATGGCGACCTTTCGAACGGTACCTACGTGCGTCACGGGCCCTACTAAATTTGTAACTTAAAATAATAATGATTTAAGCTAACAACTAAACATTACATGGTGGCAGCGGAAAAGTGCGCTGTGAATGTGAAAAAGGTTTATTCAAAGTGAAAAACACTTATGGATTTATTAAAATTCATTGCTAAAATACTACAGTTCAAAGTAAAAAACAACGGTCACGGAACAGCTGATCAGGCGGCTAACGCGGCGATCGATAAAATTTCCGGGCCGTCGTACTTGAAACGGGCAAATAAATTCAAGTGATTTGTGTAAATTCACAGTGGTCTTAATAAAAACGGGCACCGTGACCTTGCCCATTGTTATTTATTTGTTCAAGGACAAGACAAAGTGTGACCAAATGGAGGACAACGTTAAATCCCCAGGAAGTATGCAGTTTCAAGGAGATATTGCAAATAATTGGAAATTATGGAAGCAAAAATTTAAACTTTACCTTTTGGCAAGCAACAAAACCAACCAAAAGGATGAAGTTAAAGTCGCATTACTTCTTAATTTTTTGGGTGATGAGGGACTTCACATTTATAATACTTTCGAATACGCTGAAAGTGAAAGTGGAAACAAACTTGATAACGTACTCGCAAAATTTGATGCTTATTGCGAACCTGTGAAAAATGAGGTATATGAACATTTTAAGTTTTTTAAACGTGATCAATTACCGGACGAGTTTGTCGATCATTTTGTAACGGGGTTAAAACAACTAGCCTCAACCTGTGAATTTGAGACTTTAAAAGACGTGCTTATACGTGATAAACTTGTTCTAGGAATTCGTGATACTCGAATACAAGAAAAGCTGTTGCAAACACCCAACCTAACACTTTCTGATGCTGTCCAGACATGCCGAGCAATGGAAATTAGTGTCGCTACACAAAGGGAGATATCAAAGCAACAATATCATGATCAAGTTTCTGTAGAAGCTGTAAACAAGGCACACAGTTCCAGGTCAATCCCAAGCAAATTTAGTTATCCTGGACCCTCAAGAATTAAAGGTAACCTCTGTGGTCGTTGTGGCCTTAAACATGACCAAGGTAAGTGCCTAGCTTTAAATAGATATTGCAGTGGCTGTGGCCGTAAGGGCCATTACAGAAAGTTTTGCAAAACTAAAGTTGTACATTGTATGAATAAGTGCGATAATGAGTATGATGAGAACGATCAGTACTCCTCAGATGATGACGAGCCTGATAATAATTTACAGGATCACATTGTCTGGACAGTAACCGCTTCAAGTGTCAATGTAATCGAATGGCATGAGACAATTAAACTTTTCGGTGTAAAAATAACCCTAAAAATAGACACTGGCAGGCAAGTCAACATTTTAAATTATAATGACTTTTGTAAATTAAATATTAGTGACGGAAAATTATTGTGCGCCAATTCAACGTTGTCGTCATACTCAGGTCATGAACTTGAATTATTGGGAAAAATTCAAATACAGTGTGAATATAAAGAACCTAATGAAAATGTATTATTTTTTATTTTAAAATCTACGACTTCATGCTCAATACTTGGGCTAGAATCGGCTAAAATACTAAACATTGTTAATATCAATAAAAACCCTAAAAAATGTGTTCAAACTGATTGTAGCTCAACATCATCTTCAGTGGCCCAATTATTAAAACATTACGAAAAAGTTTTTCGTGGTTTTGGTAAACTCAAAAAGACTTGTAAAATAACATTAACAGATAATCCAGTGCCGCGCGTGTTTGCTGCAAGAAAAATACCAATTTCTTTGAAAGACAAGGTGAAACGTAAACTTGACGACATGGTGCGCGACAAAATACTCATTCCAGTTGAAGAACCCACTGATTGGGCTCATCCAGTGGTAATCGCATCCAAGCCCGATGGAGATATACGAATATGCATGGACCCCAGAGCACTGAACCAGTATGTCAAGCGTGAACACTACCACATACCAACAACAGAGACATTATTCAGTGAGTTAGGTGGGGCAAGGTATTTTACACTTCTTGACGCTTCACAGGCTTTCCTGCAAGTCCCGTTGGATGAAGAAAGCTCCAAACTGTGCACAATTACCACTTACTGGGAGAGATACCTACGTTTACCTTTTGCATATCCTCAGCCCCAGAAAGCTGCTTGTGATATGTTGGAGGGTGTTAAGGGTGTAATAATATACTTTGATGATTTTTTGATATATGCCAAAACACTTGATGAACATAATGCGATTCTAGAAACAGTTCTGTCGAAAATTAGTGAAAGTGGCCTCACACTTAACCTTCAAAAATCTAAAATCTGCAAAACATCCATTAAATTTTTGGGTCACATTATAAGCCCTGAAGGTATTGCAGTTGAAATTAGTAAAACTCAAGCTATTCAAGATATGGCAGTACCCCAAAATAAAAAAGACCTCCAACGTTTTCTGGGTATGACTGTATACGTGTCTAAATTCATACCAAATCTGTCTCAAGAAACAAGTGTACTCAGGAAACTTCTTACTAACAAAAATGAATGGGTCTGGACCCAAAATGAAGAAAAATGCTTTGAACGCCTAAAATCACTAGTATCTACAGCTCCAGTTTTATCTCATTTCGATATCAACAAACAAACAAAATTATCTGTTGATGCAAGTCCATATGGTCTTGGCAGTGTTATTACCCAGGGTGGACTGTTTTAATAAGACAACTCATTTTTTGTTTAAAAATGATTTTATTTGTTATTTCAACTTTACAGGATATTTCAGTCCATGAAGTCACGTTAGCTCTGTTCTTGCCAACCACTTAACCTTAAAAAGGAACTAAAAGAACTAACTAAACATTAAGGCTAGAATACACTATTTACACTAAGGCTTAGTTTACACTGCCAAGTTATACATACATAACACGTTTTTTTTTTTTTAATATTTTATATAAAAATAAATTTTATTTAAAATATCTAATTTACAGACATATAATCTTCAGAGTCATCTGCTGAATTGTCGGAATCAACCGAAGAGCTCTCAGAACAACTACTATTAAAATTTGTTTTAAAGTCTTTTAAATACGAAGGCGGAATACGCCGTCTTTTTGATTTACTCTCGCCAGAAGTAAGTTGATTAGACAATTCAGCTTTCACATTATGATCCTCTGATACATTACTACATTCAGTCGACATACTAGGAATATGATTTGACAAATCCGAGGACATATCATTATCCCATACAATTTCAATGTTCGGATTGTTTTGTAAGTCAAAATCAGGATTATTTAATAAGTCAACTTCAGGAATATTATCATTATTGACAACATCTGGTTCATTAATTAACATATTCTCATTGCTAATATTCAAATTTAGATCATTATTCAGGGTATTGTCAATACTGATAATGTTTTCTACATCCGGACCTTCACTAGGGTTTACCAAACTAAGGTCATTAACAATATCATTATCAACAGACAGATTAATATCGTATAATATAGAATTATCAATATATAGCAAAGTTGTTTTATTTAAAAATTTTCTATTTCTCCTTAATACAGTACCACTTGTATCTTTAACAATATATGACCTGTCATTTACAATATCTTCAACCTTTCCTCTTTCCCAAATTTTTCCTTTCTGAATTAAAATATTTCCACCTTTTTCCAGTTTTGGTAAATCCTTAGCATGTTTATCAAAAAATCATTTTTGATTTTGTTGTTTAATTGTTAACTTATTTTGTATAACATTAGGATCTATTATTATTGGATTTAAAGATTCACTGGATGTTGGAATTTTAGTTTTAACTATTCTGTGTAAAAATAATTGAGAAGGTGAGTAGGACATATTAGGTAACGGGGTATTTCGATATTCCATAAGTAGCCAAGGTAGATTTTGATCACTCGATGCCTTCCTAAGCATTTCTTTAACAATGCCTACAAAACGTTCAGCTAAACCATTAGATTGATGGTGGTGGGGACTACTAAATTTAACCTCAAAATTCCATTCTTTGGCAAAATTTTTAAATAATATAGAATTATTAGGGTTATTATCAGAAAAAAATATATCCGGGACACCAAACTGTGAAAACTTTTCTTTACAAAATTTTATGACATCAGCTGCTGTTTTAGTTTTAGTTTCTGACACCTCAATCCAATTTGAGTATGAGTCAACTAACAAAAGATAATTTTTTCCATTTCCATTTAAATTTTTGTCATTTATAGGCCAACAGTTCAAACAAAACTCTTTTATTTGTTTTAAGATAGGATCATTATCAACAGATTTTTTAAATAAATCTTTTTTTTCATCAGACATTGGTATATTATTATACAAGGCATGAATTACACATTCCATATCTGGATCATCACTTACTTCACTTTTGACAAATGACCTAGATAAAATATCTGCCACAAGCATATCTTTACCAGGAAGATAAACAATTTTAATTTCATATTTTAATAATTTTACCATCATTCTTTGAAGTCTGTTACTAATTTGATCTAAATTTTTCCCAAAAATAGGAACCAATGGTTTATGATCCGTTTGGACTACAACACAATGTCCACAAGTAAAATAATGAAATTTTTCAAAAGCAAAGCAGATCGCCAGCAGTTCTTTCTCAATCTGTGCATAACGTTTCTCAGCTTTTGTTAATGTTCGAGATGCAAAAGATACTGGATGCCCTTCTTGTAATAACACACAACCAAGGCCTTCACTTGATGCATCACACTGTATCATGATCTCTAAATTAGGGTTCAAAATTTTTAAAGTTGGTGCATGTGAAATTAAGTTTTTTAATGTGTTAAGTTCGTGCTCATGACCTTCAGTCCACTCAAACTTAACATCTTTTCTGGTCAAGTGTCTTAAATTTTTAGTTAAAGCTGATAAGTTTGGTATGAATTTTGAAAAAAACTTAACTAGACCCAAAATTCTTAATACTTCTGTTTTATTTTTAGGGACCTCAATAGCATTAATTGCTTCTATATTTTCATGATCAGGTTTTACACCATTTTCTGATATTAAATATCCCATAAATTTTACTTCAGGGAGCTTAAACTGTAATTTATTATAATTAAATTTAATATTGTTGGCTCGAGCTGTTTTAAATACCTCTTTTAATGTTTTTTTTTTTTTTTTATTTATTTATTTATTCCCTACGAATATATGATCCATTACAGGGAATATATAATTTAAAAAAAAAATACATAGCAAACTTATAATAATAATAACAAGTAACTAAATTTAAAAACACTACTAAAATGCGTCTTTAAATTATTTTTCTTCTTTCTTCTTTCCCCTTTCCTTTTTTTTTTGTAACCTTTTATATGTAATAAAAAGAATAGTTTCTCTATATTATTAGAGAATTTATTATTGTTTATTTTTCATAAAAAACTTTTTTACCTTTTTTTAATTGTACATTTTTTTGGTTTTTTTATAGTAATTCGTCATAAATTATACAGCATAGAACTTCTTATTCCATTCTCAAAATTTGATTTCATACCTTTTTTAATAGGTACTTTTTAAAAAAATATTTAAATTTTGTTAAGTTTTTAATGTTTTTTATGTTACTAGGGATAGTATTATACACTGAAATACCATTATGTAGGACTGACTTTTTACCAAAATCACTTTTAACTTGAGCAACTTGAAGACTATTAAACTGTCTTGTATTATATTCATTTTTTGTTTTTGTTAATTTAATATTTGAGTATTTCAATTTATTATTAATAGAATGTATTAAAATAATGACTTTTAATTTATACAAATTACTAATATCCAAAAGTCCTTTTGGTGCATATAAACTTATTGTTGTGTCTAATAATGGTAATCGATAAATACATTTAATGGCTTTATTTTGCAATTTTTTCAAAGGTTTCAAAACAGATGACGAGGCAGAACCCCAAACTGAAATTAAATATTGAATTTTTGAGTATATTAAAGAGAAATAAATTTTTTTTAAATGCTCTAACGGTAGATAATTTCTTACTTTATATAAAATCCCAATTACAGGAGATACTTTTCCTCTTAAGTGTTCTGTATGGCTTTTCCAATTTAAATTTTCATCTATATATAAACCTAAGAATTTAGTGACATTTGAGTATCGAATAAGCTTTCCATTAAACATTAATGGTATATTATTTATTTTTGAATATTTTTTACTGATTATCATAAAAGAGGATTTTTCAAAATTCAAAGTTAATTTAAAACACTGAAGCCAGTTAAAAATTAAATTTAAATCATGTTTAATATTACTGTAAATTTCGCTTATGTTATTAGCAAAATATATAATTGTTGTGTCGTCAGCAAACAGTTTTAGATCACCTTTTAACTTTAAATTTGAAATTGAATTTATATAAATCAAAAATAACATAGGTCCTAAAATTGATCCTTGTGGTACCCCATAGGTTATATTCTGACATGAACTTTTAACATTTCCCATTTGAACAAATTGCTTACGTCCGTCAAGATAATTTTTAAACCATTTATGTACATTTCCTCTCAATCCTATGTTATACAAACAATTTAGGAGAATATTATGATTAACAGTATCAAAAGCTTTACATAAATCTAGAGACACCAAACAGCACTTTTTGTTTTTATCAACATTGTTCTGAATGTTTGTTACAACATCTGCAACAGCTATTTCGGTATCTCTAGACTTGCGAAAACCGTATTGCCCAAGAAAAAGTAATTTTTTATTTTCTAGATAATTTGATATTTTGTGGTGTATAACTTTTTCAAATATGTTTGATATGATAGGGAGTACAGAAATTGGTCGATAGTTATTGCAGTTACTTTTTTTACCAGCTTTAAATGCTGCTGAAACTTTGGCAATTTTAAGTTTTTCAGGAAAAATACTGGTTTTTAGTGAAATATTAATTAAATATAATAATAATGGTGAAATTTCATTTCTGATAGTCTTTATAATTTTTACTGGTATTTCATCGAATCCACTAGCTTTCTTCGAGTCCATGTTTTGAATTATATCTTCAATATCTTCAGGAAATACTTCATTTGCCTCAAGGAACATAGATGACTGGTTCTCGGTATGGTTAGCTGTTAGGTTACTTGTTATTTTGCTTGCCAAAGTTTTTCCAATATTCACAAAATGTTTATTCATTTCTTCACAAATTTCATTTTCATCTTCTATTCTGTTATTGTTTACTATTAAGTAATCGATATTTTCTTTACAAGTTTTGAGTCTGTTAGTAAGCAACAAATTTAAATTTTTCCATATTTTTATCTGGTCACTGGTATCGAACTGTTCCTTATAAAAATTTTGTTTGGTTTGTTTAATCATCTTCTTTACTAGTTTATTATAATAATTATGTTCTTTTTTGAATTCAGCATTATTGGGAAATTGTTTAGTTTTTTCATAGAATTTATCTCGTGTTTTGATCATTCTGGCAATCTCTTGACTAAACCATGGTTTTGAATTTTGTTTAATTCTTAATTTATTTTCAAACGAACACATTTCAAAAATGTCTAGAATTTTATCATAAAGTATGTTTGGATCTTCTATAAATTGTTTTTTTGTATTTAAAGAAATTAGTTCAGTTTTTATTTTCTCTATATTAAATTTCTTAACTGATATTTATATTTTGGTATATTTTTAGAACATTTAATAGGAATTTCAATTTTCTGAATTTTATGATCACTGAGTTGACTTGTTTCTAAATTTAATTCTATATTTTTAGAGGAATTTGTCACAACATGATCTATTAAAGATTTACTGCTTTCTGTATCTCTTGTGGAAGTTTGTTTATTTAAAACTTTAAAATTATTTGCCATATAAATTTCCATGATTTTATTATTTTTTGCATTATTTTTAAGAATATTAATGTTCATATCTCCTATGAGAAAGCATTCTGATTTTGAATCTGCCAAAGCTTCTAGTTTTTTTTCCAATAATTGAAATAATATGTCTTTTGAAACAGACGGAGTTCTATAGAGTCCATTTAAAATTATATTAAATGGCTTGACTTTAATCGATATGTAAAAAATATCACTTTCAATCTTCTCAATTAGTTCATAAGAAATTCCATTTTTTACAAATATTCCTAATCCGCCACCTTTTTTGTTTCTGCTTGCATAAACGCTATTAAAATTTTTAAAATTAAAATATTTTTCTTCAGCTTTTTTTACCCATGTTTCTGCAACTATTAAAATATCAGTTTTTTCTTCAGATATTATAATTTCTAAATCATCCATTTTATTTTTTATAGATCTTGCGTTTATGTATAAAATTTTCAAATTTTCCATTTCTTACTGCTCAGAATAGTTAATTTTTTCTCTCGCTTTTTTAATCTGGTTTTGATGTAACTGACAATCTGAACTTAATGCTGGATGTTGACAGCTTAGGTTTTTTTTATATTTTTTATTATAATTACTGCAGTTAACACACAGAGGATTTTTATTTTCACATTTCCAGTAGCCATGATCACCTCCACAAAACGAGCAAATTTGATTTTTTTCACACTGATTTGATTTATGGCCATAATTGCAACATTTATAGCAAGTTTTAATATAGAGATCTTCTTTAATTTTAATCCTGTTCCAACCCAAAGGTATTTCCCTATCCACCAATTTTTTGAAAGTTTCAATTTTAGTTTCAATGTAAATCATGTACTTTTTTGAAAATTTTGATTGTCTTATGTATTTTATTGTAAATTTATCGTTTTCAGTAATATATCCTAGTGATTTTAACTCCTCAAATAATTCTTCATTTTTGTATGACTTTGATACTCCTGTCATAACTAACCTTGTATGTCGTAATTCTGGCACGTGAACTAAATAATCACCTTTTAATTTTTCTTCTGAAATTTTTCGAATTTTCTCAATTTCTTCTTTTGTTTTTGCCTTTATCAAGATACCACCATCTTTTAATTCTTTTACACTGGATACTGAAGCATTCACTGTGACAGGATTTACTTTTTTCTGGATTTCTTCCACTGTCTGTTTGCTACTTTGCTTATTAACAGGCTTTATTATAACAACAGGTACATTTTCTTTATGATACGTATTATTTACTTTGTTTTTAAGGACACTAGAATATAATTGGTCTGTATTTTGAAAGTGATAATTTTTCTGCAGTATATTTAAAATTTTGTTTGTGTTTTCTTCAAGTTTATTTACCTTTAAGACTGTTTTTTCCAATTTTTCAACTTTTTGTATAAAAAAATCCATTTTACTCTTAAAGTCAGAAATAGTTTTTTTTAAAAAAGCATTTTCCTTTTTTAATTCATCTAATTCAGTTGGGTTATTGACATCCTCTTCAAAATTTTGACGACAGTTTAAACATTCCCAATCACTTTTTTGTCTCTTTATATCTGAAGCTTCTTTTTTTGATAAACAAGCACAATTTAAACAAAACCATTTTTCACATTTTATGCACAGTACTGAATATGTCGATTTATTTAGTTTTTGAGGGCAACTACTACACTTGTTTTGGGTTTCATTATCTTCCTGCTGTTTTTTTGAACTTTCTGCTTCATTTCGGTCTTGTGTTGATACTGCAAATTCTTTTAAGTATTCCAGTATTTTTCCATCCTGAGGATACTTCAGTGGGAGGTAATCTTCATCAGAATTAAAATCTGTTTCTTTTAATTTTTTGGTTTCACTGTCACAAATAGAGGTTGACAATGACTTTTTTTTCTTTTTACCCATTTCTCTTCATATCCTTTGGCCTTTTTAATGTACTATATTTGCTGCAGTTTTCTTACAGTATTTTTTATAAGAGTACAATAATTTATTTTAATATAATCTTGAAAATAGATAAAAAATTTAAATTTTTTTCTCTGCCAATTTTAAAGGTGTTGACAGCGTCAATAGTCTCATGTATGTTTTATCATGATCAATTTCATTTTCAGAAGCTATGATTATGTCACCAAAATAGATGTTAACGTCATTGATTTGTCCGAAAATTTCAAAGCTTTTTCTTTGAAACAACTCAGGCGCACATGATATTCCAAACGGTAACCTATTAAATTTATAACGTCCAAAAGGAGTGTTAAACACGCAAAGATCAGAACTTTCCCTATTTAACTTAAGTTGCCAAAACCCATCTTTCATGTCTATTACTGTGAATATAGACTTTCCTGTCAATTTACTTATTATGTCTGTGCTAGTCGGAATCATAAAATGTTCTCTCTTTATAAATTTATTCAAAGGCTTTGGATCAATACATAATCTAAGAGATTTATCTGGTTTTTCTACAATCATAAGGCTATTCACCCAGTCAGTTGGATAAGTGACTTTTTCTATAACATATTTCTGTTCTAATTTGTCCAAAGTATTTTTAAGATTACTATAAATAGAAAAAGGAATTTTTCTAGGACATTGAATAATAGGTTTTGCATCTTTTTCTAATTCAATGTTACAAAAACCAGGTATTTCCCCTAAACCCTCAAAAACATCCTGATAATTTTCAAACAATTCTTCTTTTGTTTTTAAATCTTGAATATTATCAACTCTCTTTATTAGCTGTAATTTTAAACAGTCTTGTAAACCTAACAGTGGTTCAGAATTAAAATCAACAACAATGAATTTTAGATTTAACACAGTATTTTTATAAGTACAACGCAAGGACACTTCTCCTAAAGGTTTAAATTTAAAGTTTCCATATGAAACTAAAGTGATTGTACACTGTTTTAAGTTAGGTTTATTACCAATTTTTTCAAAAATTATTAGTGGAAGAATACTAGTATCTGACCCTGAGTCAAGCTTAAATTTTACCTTAAGATCTTGGACTAAAATCTGCTCATACCATGATGAAATATTTCGTCCCTTACACTCATGGATAAACAAGGTATTCTCTTCTATGTTCTGCTCAAATTCTTGTTGTTCAATACTTCTTACAGTCCTGTTTTTGTTGCCATTTTGTGGTTCTTCTTTTTTCTGTCTTTCCTGTCGATTTTCATTTTCGTTTGAGTTTTTTGCCATGTTATTTTTATTTTTGAAAAAACACGCTTTTGCAAAATGTCCTTTTTTCATACAATTACCACATTCTTTGTCTGCAGCTGGGCATCTCTCTGGATAATGTTCATATAAACACTTTTTGCATTTGAATTTCTTACTAGTATTTTTAACCAAGTTGACTTCTTCTTCTTTGCTTAATACTTTAATATGTTGCTTGCTCAATTCTACACTTTTACAGTAGTCTATTATTTTCTTAATTGTTAAATCAGGCTCTCGTAATAGTCTGAGTTGTATTTCTTTAGAATATATCCCTACTATAAGTCTATCTCTTATCATACGATCTTCATAAGATTCCTTACATGTATCTTTAGTACAGGTAAATTCACACAGCTTTGCCTGTTTTTTTAATTCAGTGAGATACTGATCAATTGTTTGATTTTCACTTTGTACTAACGTATGAAACTGTTGTGTTTTTACCTCATTTTTATATGTTACGGGTTCTGGGGAATACCTGGTTAGTTTTAGAGACAGGAGTGTCAGGGAATGTCATGATAATTTTAAGTAGTCTAATATTACGTTAAGTGTTTTAATAAATATATTATTGCAAGTGACGAGTGCTCATTATCTTCCGAACCCACAAGATACATCAATTTGGCGACGAGGATGGGATTCATCATTTAATTCCAGAATACATTACCGTGAGTAGTCACCTGCAGTTCTTGTTTTAACATTACCTTATAATTTTAAAAATGGATCTTGAACAGTTTAAACAATTTATGCACACATTCCAAGAGTCTCAAAAGGCTATGTTTCTTCAACTAGCTACTCAACTTCAACAAAATCCAGAAAGCAGATCAAGTGTTCCGGATCAATTTTCCAGTGTTGCTCCATTCGAAAATTATAACAGTCAAAAAGAAAAGTTTTCTTGCTATTTAGAGCGTTTCGAAAATTATTATACAATGAAAGGCGTCACAGATCCAGCACAGATTGCTCAATTATTGTGTGTTAGTATTGGGTCCACGCATTATAATAATCTTGCTGCTTATTTAGGTCCAGAAAAACCAGTTAAAAACCTGAAGCTTAATGAATTAATACTAGCTTTCAAAAATCTACTAATTCCAAAAAAAAGTGTCGTAGTAGCTCAGCATTACTTTTTAAACATATTTCAGAAGGAAAGTCAGTCAATAGCAGAGTACGTAGCTACACTTCAAAGTAATTTAGCAGAGTGTGAATTTGCTGTAACCTGTCAATGTTCCAGTACTGTATCGATAGTTGATGTTTTTCTTAGAGCACAGTTTATTCGTGGGTTACGAGACAATTGGATTAGAGAGCAAATATTACAGTCTGATGTCACTACGTTCGATGAAATTTTAATCAAAGCTTCAGCCCTTGAGGCTTCCAGAATTGAAAGTAAACAGTTTGTTCAGCATACCGATATCAGTTGTAAAAATTTTGAAACCTATAATACTAACAAAATAGGGAATTCGTCTAATCAAAGTCTAAGTTCCAGACGCTACAGAAATCATTCCAGTAATCGTTCCAATCATCGATCAGGTTCCAGGTCATCTAGTCAAAATTACCGTTCCCGCTTAGATTACAAAACCTTAGGAATAGAAAATCTCTGTATAAGATGTGGTCGAAACAACCATAAGATACAAGACTGCCGAGTAAACAAATCCAAGCTGAAATGTGAAGCATGTGATAAGCGAGGACACTGTGCTAAAGTCTGTATTTCTACCTTAATAAAAGCTTCAAAAAGTAATAAACTGAACTCCAGTACCCATTCAATACAACCTATGCCTCCTGAAAGCTCAGATTCTCAGGTGTATGGCCTTAATAAGGTAATCACTGTTATAGACTTATTTGAAATGACTGACTCTGACAAATATCTTATAAATGTTTTTCTTAACGGCAAATCACAACGGTTTGAAGTGGATTCCGGAGCAAAATATTCACTTTTACCAGAAAATGATTTTCAGAAGTTAAATTTAAATATTCCCTTACATACTTCAAATATTGCCTTTCGTTCATATTCCGGAAATATTATCCAGTCTAAAGGGAAAATTCCTGTTACTGTTTCTTACCGGAAAAAAGAAATGGTTGGTGAATTGCATATTGTTCCAGAAGGCCATGATGCTTTATTGGGTCGTCAATGGATCAGAGGGTTAGAAATTGATTTAAAACAATTAGATAAAGAAAATAATTTGTATAGACATTCAAACCTTCATCCAGTTTATCCAGTTCAAACTTTGCATTCCCTTACAGACGTTATAAACGAGTTCGCACCTATTTTTGAAGAGAAAGTAGGTTGTGTTCCTGGATTTAAAGTTTCTTTACAGCTTCGACAAGGTGTTAAACCAGTATTTACCAGAGAAAGAAATATTCCATATGCACTGATCGAGCGTGTTGACAAAGAGTTGGAGTCCCTTGTGAAAAATGGAATTATGTCTCCAGTTACCTCTTCAGACTGGGGTTCGCCATTAGTTGTCATACCTAAACCAGATGGAGGCATTCGCCTTTGTGTTGATTATAAATGTGGTGTCAACGAAAGAATAATCCAAGCCAATTATCCCATTAGACGTACTGATGATGTTCTCTGCAGCCTTCGAAATTCCCGGTTTTTCTGCAAACTTGATCTTTATAAAGCTTATTTACATGTAATGGTTGATGAAGAAAGCAGTATCATTCAGACAGTCTCTACACACAGGGGGACATTTCGAGTCAATCGCCTTAGCTTTGGTATAAAAACAGCTCCATCCGAATTCAACAGAATTTTGCAACAAATTCTAAAAAACCTTCCAAAAACTGAGGCATATTTTGATGATATTGTAGTACATGGTGAAACAATGGAAGAATGTAAGCACAACCTTAGGTTATGTCTGCAACGCCTTCAACAGTTTGACTTGCATTTAAATAAAAACAAATGTGTATTTTTTCAAGAAAAAATAGAATATTTAGGGTATGTTGTTGAATCAAATAAAATAAGTAAATCTCCCGCCAAGGTCAAGGCCATTCAAGACATGACACGTCCACTGAATGTTGATGAGCTTAGAAGATTTCTAGGTCTTGTTACATATTATTCAAGCTTTGTACCAGATTTTTCAACTGTGACATATTCGCTGAGATGTTTACTAAGAAAAGATGAGTGTTGGGCATGGACATCCAGTTGTGAAGCAGCATTTTTGAAACTAAAAGACGAACTTTGTAGCGATCGCGTGCTGGTACCATTTAATCCAACACTGCCTCTAGTTCTGGCCACTGATGCCAGTCCTGTTGGAGTAGCTGCTGTTCTCAGTCATATCGTCGAAGGAGTCGAAAAACCTATTGCTTATGCGTCAAGGTCTCTGACAGCATCAGAAAAAAATTACAGCCAGTTAGATCGTGAAGCTTTAGCCATTATTTTTGGTGTTACTCATTTTTATAAGTATCTGTATGGAAAACATTTCGATTTAATAACCGATAATGAACCTTTGTCTAGAATTTTTCCATCATCATAAAGCACTTCCCCAAATGACTTCTGCCAGGCTGCTTAGATATGCATCTTTTCTATCAGGATTTAACTATTCTGTAAAGTTTAAAAAGGGAAAAGACAACCAAAACGTTGACTGCCTCTCCAGAGCGCCAGTTCATACCGAACGACATCCAGACAGAATTTTTGATGAAGAGGTGAACCAGTTATATGAAGACATCATTTTTCAAATTTCCAGCGAGGTAGTTACTTATTCTGTAATTAAGGCTGAAACATCGAGAGATCCAGAGCTTCATAAAATTATCCAAGATATCCAGTCAAATTCCAGGAATACAGAATATACACTTTCCGATGGAATTCTTTTTCGAGGAGATAGAGTATTAATTCCAGGCTTACTCCGTTCTAAAATTTTAGACGAACTGCATCAAACTCATATCGGTATAACTAAAATGAAGCAACTTGCTAGAAGATATGTTTATTGGCCTCAGATTGATCGTGATATTGAACACATTGTCAAAAATTGTGAAAGTTGTGCAATGACTCAGTCAAATCCTCCTAAAGTAATAGTTCATCCCTGGGATTCCCCTAAAGAAAATTGGGAAAGAATCCATATCGACTATGCTGGTCCGTTTGAAAATAAATATTTTCTAGTCGTTATTGATGCAAAATCAAAATGGGCTGAAATAAAAATCCAAAAACATTCTCCAACTAGTATGTCAACCATTCGAGATTTAGAAGATATATTTTCCACACATGGATTTCCAGAAGTGATGGTTTCAGACAATGCATCCATTTTCCAGAGCGACGAATTCCGTGTGTATTGTAAATCAAATGGAATTTTCCAAAAATTTATTCCTCCAGGTCACCCAGCCACAAATGGGTTAGCAGAAAGAAATGTACAAACCTTAAAGAAAAGACTAAAAGCCGCATTTGACGAAAATTCGCCAATAGAAAATAAAGTACGAAAAATTCTATTCCACTACAGGGCAACACCTCTTGCTTGTGGTACATCACCTGCAGAGCAGTACCTTAATAGGCCATTTCGAATAAGACTAAATGCCATATTTCCTTACAAACCTCAACCTTCACAAACTTCCGCAAGTAAGAAATGTCGATATTTTAAAGTGGGGGAGAGAGTCCAAGTCCGAATGTTTATAAACAACCGAAATACTTGGCAGTTTGGAGTTGTAAACAAAAAATTTGGTTCTAGAATTTATCAAGTATTACTTGATTCAGGCAGAATGCTAAAACGTCATATAAATCAGCTCCGACCAACAATGGTGAAGCGTCCAGAAAGAAAAGTTACATTTGGCTCCAATCAATTTTTCTATGTACCCAATAGAATTCCAGTTCAGAATCGTAATCCTCTGGAACCGAGAGAAGAGCTTCCACATTCAGTTCCCGAACCACTACCTGTTCCAATAGGTGATCCAGGGCCTGATCCAACTCCAAATCCAATACCTAATCCTGTACCCAATCCAGTGCCACGTCCAGACGATTCTGCTGATTACCAGCCATCTCCAGTCCGTACTCCAGAACCCGATCCCGAACCGCCTGTTGAGCCACCTAGAACACGACCAGTACGTGCACGTCGACTTCCAGCTCGTTTTAAAGACTTTCACTTTATGTAATAAAAACATCACTCTATAGGAATGGACAGTGAGTTATAAATTTGTTATAATTTTTTTCAAATTAAGTGGGGGAGAAACTGTTGTGTTTTTACCTCATTTTTATATGTTACGGGTTCTGGGGAATACCTGGTTAGTTTTAGAGACAGGAGTGTCAGGGAATGTCATGATAATTTTAAGTAGTCTAATATTACGTTAAGTGTTTTAATAAATATATTATTGCAAGTGACGAGTGCTCATTATCTTCCGAACCCACAAGATACATCAGAAACTTAAACGTTTCCATTGGAACAACCTTCTTCGGCAAAAAATATTCATCAAATGCCTTCAACAGTTTTTCTAAGGTCGACTGTTGATCATTAGTAAAAGTATTAAAGATGTCAATACCTTCATCTCCTATGCATCCGAGTAAGTTTGCAATCTTTACATCTTCCGAGGACGAATGTTTGTTAGAAGCTGTTAAATATATTTTAAATTTTTGTTTCCATAAATTCCAATGATCTGCAGGGTTAACACCATCAAATAGTGGAGGAGGAGGCTTAAAATCCATTTTTTTTAATTTTTTTCCTGGAAAATTCCCACGCGGTATTTTTGAGGTTATATCAACTTACAAAGGTAAACTTTTCTTCTGAACAGTTTCCTTCTTATTTCACTGTTTTTTCAACTGCTGTCTACACCTGACACCATGTTTTAATAAGACAACTCATTTTTAGTTTAAAAATGATTTTATTTGTTATTTCAACTTTACAGGATATTTCAGTCCATGAAGTCACGTTAGCTCTGTTCTTGCCAACCACTTAACCTTAAGAAGGAACTAAAAGAACTAACTAAACATTAAGGCTAGAATACACTATTTACACTAAGGCTTAGTTTACACTGCCAAGTTATACATACATAACATGGACACCCTATAGAATACGCTTCTGTATCATTAACTCCAGCACAACAACGATACAACCATATAGAAAAGGAACTGCTGGCTATAGTTTATGGATGCGAAAAGTTCCATTATTACCTTTTTGGCGATAAATTTACGATTGAGACAGATCACCGTCCTCTGCTTGGACTGCTAAAAAACCTTTAGATGACCTCTCTCCAAGAATACAGAGATTGGCCCTACGACTACTACGGTATAACTTTGACCTTGTGTATGTTCCTGGCAAATACATGAGTGTTCCCGACGCCTTAAGTAGAGACCCACGAAATCAAGTCATAGACACCGATTATCTAAACGAAAACCTTCTAGTCTATTCTTTTATAGCAACGTCCAGTGACAACGAGCAACGATTAATTTCAGCGATCGACAATGACGCCACTCTCCGAAAGATTACATACTACGTTTTACGAGGCTGGCCGAAATATATAACTGAAGTTCCTAAAGAAATTAGAAGCTACTGGACCATCAGACATGAATTGTACATTCATAAAAACGTTCTATTTTTTGGGAAAAGACTTGTAATTCCTACAAATTTAAGGCCTGAATTTCTTCAACTTATTCATCGTACGCACCAGGGTGTGATCTCCTGCAAGAACCTGGCTCGAGAATCTGTCTACTGGCCAGGAATATTAGTTGATATTGAGAAACTAATATTGTCATGTGACATTTGTCAACAATACTCTAGAAGCAACGTAAGGGAGCCTTTAACTCCTCACAATATTCCAGAACTTCCATGGAAGAAAATTGGCATAGACTTCAAAACCTTTGCTACTAAGAGTTTTTTAGTAGTGGTTGACTATTATAGCAAATTTGTTGTAGTCAACAGACTCCACAATAAAACAGCAGAGAGTGTTATCTCTACCCTAAAAAACATATTCGCAATGCACGGCCTACCTACTGAAATATATAGTGACAATGGCCCACCATTTACCTCTTATGAGTTTACTTTGTTCCTCAAAAAGTATGACATCCAGCATTCAACTTCCAGTCCACATTTCCCCCGTTCAAATGGAATGGTCGAGCGGGCCATACAAACTGTTAAAGCTGCTCTGACCAAATGTGCCAAAGGCGGAGAGGACCTATTTCTACATATTCTAAATTACAATGTTACCCCAAACCATGACATGCCCGCTCCATGCGATATCTTAATGGGAAGAAAATTAAGAACACTGCTGCCAGTTTCAACATTGTCTTTGCAGCCAAAATTTCCAACCAAAAATCTAAAAACTGCACTAAAAGGAAGACAAATTAGGCAGAAAGAATATTTTGATAAGTCCACAAAAACCCTACCTCAACTTCAGCCTGGTCAAAATATCTTAGCTAAGGAAAAACCGAGGGAATGGAAGCCTGCCGTAGTTGTTACAAAATTGGGACCAAACGATTACCTAATTAAAAAAGACAATGTAACCTACAGACGAAACAGATCCTTTTTGAGACCCAGAAGAGAAGAGCCCCCAATTGGGTCTCATGAACCGTCCACTTCGTCGCAAGAGAGGGATGAGAAGTCAGCATGTGCACACAACTCTGATAATTTATTAAGTCCTTGTAGAGTCAGCAACGAAAACAAGATTCCCTGTAGAGTCAGCAACGAAAACAAGATTCCCTGCAGAGTCAGAAACGAAAACAAGATTACTAACTCCGATTGTTTAGTGACCAGAAGTGGTCGGAGAATTAAGAAACCTGAAAGACTTACATGAATATATTTTGTTGTTGTTTATTAGTTTTGTAAGGGGCGTGTGACGTATTAGACTCGATCGGGTCATCGGCACGGCGAGTCAGTTGATGGCGACCTTTCGAACGGTACCTACGTGCGTCACGGGCCCTACTAAATTTGTAACTTAAAATAATAAAGATTTAAGCTAACAACTAAACATTACAACAATATTCTCATGTAACTCGATGGCTAGATCGGCTAACGCGCTGGTAATCCCACGTAGTAATATGCAGATCTCAGGTTCTAATCCTACTATCGGCAAAATCAAGAAAAGAGTTTTTGACGTCATTTTTCCCTGAAATATTTCATACTAATAATATTCTTACGGAGTAGTACTAATATCCGATGCAATTAGGACCCAAATAGATAGTGCCCCCAGTGGCTGCTGCCCAAGTAATTCCAGCCCAAAGTAGCTCAGACCAAAGTAGCTAACGCCCAAGAGTGTGACAGTTGACAGATGACGTATGACAGATGATGTATGACCGATGACAGTTGACAGATGACAGTTGACAGATGACGTATGACAGTTGACGCGCGCCTGCGCAGCTCTGGCGCATGCGTAGAAGGCTCGGTGCACTTGATGCAGAACTCCTCTTCTCCCTCTACTTAGAGGATTGGACGCTGAAATATAATTAAACGATCAAATGAACTTACCTGTGAAATTCGATCGTAATTATATGAAGCGTCCAATCCGAAGATATCACTCCCGCCCTAACCCACATTAAAATCACTACACTGTGATTGTGAATAAACAAATTATTTAAACAATATGAGCAAATATCCGAATACCAGGAATGGGTGGCGGGGAGCAGGGGTAAATTTCTTTAAACTTTGTGCGCGGTATAGCACGACATGACGTACTACATGGTAAGTGATATCTTCGGATTGGACGCTTCATATAATTACGATCGAAATTCACAGGTAAGTTCATTTGATCGTTTAATTATATCTCTAAGGTTTTTAATTTTATTAAGATTGTAAACTTGTTGCATGTTCTCTTTTAAAATTTGTGTTTCCTTTTAGCAGAGCCTTCTCGATGTGCTTCGCTAGACAGAGACAAATTACTCTGTCAAGCACAGCACATCGAGAAATAATTTGTATCTGTCTAGCGAAGTACATCGAGAAGGCTAAACCTTTTAAAATAGAGATATTAAAATGAATCACAAAAGAAATATTAAAAAAAGATGGAGCTGAAAAACAAAATACACTGAAACAACGTTGCGCCGCTTAATTTCTCCGCAGAGGGGGAGTTTGAGTTTGAGTGTTCGGGGTACGCTCGATGCTTTTTTTTAGAAACTCCGAGCGCATCATGTTGGGTTCGAAATGGGACGAAGTACGTCCTCTGAGCGTGTCCGCTTTTTTCGGAGTCAATCTATGGAGCGTTGCGAGTGTGCAGCAAACATAATCTAATTTTCACTGTTTGACGTAAAACGAAATGCGCTCTATTAAAACAACAATTATAAGAAATCATCGTAATATATTTTACAATCTGTAGTAGCCAGTTATAAAAAAAGTTTAATGTTGTCAATAAATAGTTTATGTAGACTTAGAAGGGTTTAATTAAACGTAAAATCTTATTTAGAAACAATTTTGGAAAAAATTGGTATGGAGACTGTAAACAAAGCAGATACTCCAATGATGTTACGAGTATAAAAAAATATACAGAAGCAAACTGAAGGACATCTTCCATATAGAGAATCCATAGGAAGTCTTTTGTATCTATTTAATAAAACAAGGACAGATATTGCTTACTCAGTAAATTATGGAATCCGAATTTCACAAAATCCATGAAGTATACAAGCAATGTGAAAAGGATTATGCGATATTTATACAATAAATGGTGCAGGCCCTTAGTCAGAGGGGGCAGAGCCCACCTGACCTTTCTTGTTGCCCCCCTGGCTTTTCCTCTTTCCCACCCACTTATTCCCGTCCAGTCAATGTTGCCTGCCGACCGACTACTGGCGTGATCAGTGGTGCACTCAGGGGAGGGGGGCTGCAGCCCCCCCCCCCCGACCAACATCCTAGATACACAAAAATTAAAAAAGTGCACTAATCCACCGAATTGCACAAAACAATCCTGGGCGTGATGTTGCTAGGGTCAAAACAGCTGTGCTTCGCCGTCCTCGCGCCACAGCCGCATGGTTTTAATATGGCAACGTCGGTGACACCTTTTCGCGCGCTTCCGACTTCCGAGGAAACCGCGCCTTTAGTTACTGTTTTGTAGAGCTCTAGAGCTGTAATTTTTTTGGTTGGAATTTTTAATCGTAATACGCTTTTACGTATTAGTTTAACGTTTATACAACAAGCAAAATTACTAATATCAGTTATATACATTTAAAATTTTTGTGGGTGAAGTGTAAAGAGCTACGTTTAATATAAAATACAATTTATTAAAATACTTTGTACTTATATAGATAATAGATATTAGATAGCAGGCCGCCTTCTGGCGCATAGAAAGAAATAGTTTGTAATTCTGAAAAATAAAAATGTTCCGGGGAAAGATTCATTATGTGCAAGCACCTCGACGTCGGCGTCGGTAACTACAGCTTCATTTTCATTGCAGTCGAAGCCACAACAAAATTTAAATATGTAATGTATGTAATATTGTTCAAATAAATTTACCGATATATCCCAAAGACAAATTTGGTAGAAGTTTTAGAAAAGAGTGGTTTCAGAAATTCAAGTAGCTGGAATATTCAAATATAACTGATTCAGCATATTGTTATGCTTCTAGGAAGTTTCAGCCAATTGATTTAAAAGAACATACCTTTGGTACCCATGGTTTTCGAAATAGGAAACATGCACTCGACAGTACAAAAGGGTTTCCTAGGCACAATACATCTAGTGTTCACATTCAAGCTATGGCAAAGTGGAGTAAACAGCAATGCCGTCAGTTTCTTCGCTAATAAATGAGGTAGTTCTTGAACGTAACAGGTATTACACCACGTCCATCGCCGAAATTATTCAGCTCTTAGCTGTAAATGAACTTCCAATGCGTGGTCCATACGACATTGATGAACACGAGAAAAAAAGTATGTTTATTAACATCTTCAAATACACATTAAAAAAAATTTAAAACTCCTTAATTATCACAATCAAATGCCAAAAAATGTCACGCATTTGTCAATGCCACATAATTCAGAATGCCGTCATATGAATTATGGCCGAGTATGTTCGGGATAGCATTGTAAATGATATTAATAATGCAGATGTTCCATAGTTTACACTACCTGAGAATTGAATAAAAGATAAAAACAATAGGAAAAATGTGGCTCTCGGAATTCGCTACGTAAAAGTATAGCATTTTTATTTTACATATATTTCCCCATAAGGAAAATGCTATCACGATTATTATTTGCGTATACTTTTCATTTAAGTCCTTTATAACTTTCTTATTCTGTCTTTATAACAAATTAAATAATTTTCTACATTCTGAAGAATTGCACCATGTCATATCGCGATCTCTGATCTCATTATTAATAGCTAGTTTTGAGAGTTCGCTATTCCGTTATTTCGTCAATTCGCCATTCCGCTGACAAAGTTTTTAGAGGAATGAACCCTACTATTCAGACATCGCGTTTCTCCGATATCCGTTTGGTGGTGCTTTAGCCACGAGCCACCTGAGGTCATACGAAGGTTTTTGACGTCTAAGAAGAAAACTAATACGTTTTTTTGAGATTATAAATACTGCTCGAACGAGGTAAAAAGGGTATTTTTTCGTTTCGGATCTGTACAAGACAGATAAACGAGACCAACTTCAGAGAGGCTTTCTTTGGCACTGTTTTTGAAAGTTTGAGTTTAGAAAGTATCTTATGATGTAGTATACTGTTTCCTGAAAGGAAAGCTTTGTGTAGAAAAAGAAACGTTGCTCTATGCTTTTGACGATGGCTTCTTTAATTTGGTAGAAATACTCCATTTTGTAGATACTTTATGCTAAGAATTTGTTTCATCTCTGTTAGTTTTCTGAAATTATTAATTATGGTTGGAAACGTATTTTTTTTTGGCTTTTAATGGCACTTTAGAAGTCCACTATGGACTTATCTTTTTGATGGTTCCCTCATAACTAGAGGTAAGTTTTCTTTATCCGAGTCCTCTGTACCATAGCTTTTGTCGTGTGACATTATAGGGTATAAATTCATTTTAGGCACCACCGTTAGAATCCACCTTTGGGATTCACTCCTTTTTAGAACCACCTTCTAGATTCACCTTTTGGATCTACCTTTTGTGTCCAACTTTCGGGAGGTTGAGATTCACCTTTTGGGTTCACCATGTGTGCTACATTGTGGTATTGTCTACTGAGGCAGATGTAGGGCCCAATATAAGATTCAAATGAAGGATAATGAACTACAAGTAGCATGAAACCTGGGAAAAGCAGCAAGTAACATGTCAGTGCTTTGAGCAAGAAAAAAATAACAGTTTAAGGCCAATTTATTCCATTTTAATTATTTAAACATATAAATTCACAATTTTTCCTAATAACCATACCAATGTTTCTTTCATTTATTATGTAATGACATATTGGTTGCGCTGATATTTTCTTAAATTTTATTAATTTAATATTAAATATTTAGATAAAAGATTTTAATTTGCGCCCTCTAGAAATTCATGAATTGCAAGAAGCGGATATAATATACTTAAGGTTTTCATTACTCATACGAACCAATACATGCTAAGTCCTTTTTGGAGCTACCTTAATTGATGTGTAAATATGTAAATAATGTAAGTAATGTACATATTGTAAAAAGTGGGTCCATTTATCATACTGAAATAAAAGATTATTTGTTTGGGACCCAGATCTTTTTGTTTGCGATATTTATGTGCATGAGTGACAACTTCTACAAACGGTTTCTGATTTTACCTGAGTCAACATCTTCAATAAAGTCAGTGGCGCTCAAAATAAAAACATCACATGTTATCTAAGACACAACCAGCAAAGCAGTAGGCCGAATCCATGGAAACTCCAGCTCTCCGAATGCTGGCTAGGGCTTATTATATTACCCAGGTAATATTGTAATAAAAGGAGGTAGAGTTTTCGAATCTATACTGTGTATTAAAACCACTAAAGATTTGGATGCTGAATTATTTTCAACTTTGACGTTAAATACTCTTCAAGAATTCGGAATCAGCAAGGACCTGAGCATCCGTTATGAGTGGGAAGAATGGAGGCGTCCAAGCAATTATTCAAAGAAAATTAAACCGGCCCATTCCTTATATCCACTGTTGCAATCATATATTGCATTTAGTTCTTGTGAAATCGATCGGCATTCCAATAATCAAACAATTATTTGACAAGTGTACTGTGTTATATCACTTTCTTAAGCAGGGTTCCATAGCTAAAATGTACGAAGGACATAATCTAAGTCACTTTTTGGAGCAACGTTGGTCAGGTCATTTACACGTAACGGACATAATATGTAAAAATTATCAGACAGCTTTTTACAAAATTGTTGTTGGAAAATACTTTTCCGGAGACAAAATTGTTGAAGCCACTGGCTTACATAAAGTTTTTACAAAGGACCATTTTCTGTTTTGTGCCAATTTTATGAACAAATTATTGCATGCCTTTTACAAATTATTGCAAGCACGTCGGCAGTCCGCAAAATAGTATATTGTGTATCTAGTAGGAAAAATAGCATATTCTCGGACGAGGATGCAAGAGGCGCAGCAGAGTCCAGCAAGCGTCCGAGGCCGAGAATATGTTTTTCCTATGAGGTGCACATACTGTTTTTTCTGCGATCGAAAATGAAATAGAATAAATAATATTAAGAACTTTAAGTAAAAATTTATTAACATGACCTAATAGATCGCTTTGCGGTTGCTTGACAACCGCAGTTTAATTATTGTTGATTCTTTATGACACGCGGTGTCAGTACAAATTTCGTTTTTTGTGTTCTGCTTGTATTGTGTTCTGTAGATTGTATGTATGTATGATACGAATAAACGAAATTCTCTACGGGATTATTTTATGCCCGGCCTAGGCCAGGGATAAAATATTCTAGTACTGTTATATGTCTCATTTTTTAGCAACGATTAACAATACTGGAATAATGGCTTCTGTGGCGTTAAAACCCGACAGAAAGATGTCAGTTTGTGGACGATCGCAGAAAAATAATAGAATCACTTATCAAAGTAATTCAAGGATTTATAAATAATTCTATACGTATGAAGAAATACTCAGTCTTTGTTCCAGCGTATATAATACCAATGAGGATGTTATAGAAACCCAAACGACGTAAAAAAGCCAATTCAACGCTTAAAAACTATATTGTGATGGAACCTACAGGAGCTTCTGGTTCCTCTAACGATTTAAAGTCTATATTTTTTGAAGTAATCGATATTATGCTACTCGAATTCAAAAGGAGATTTAGTGAAATCGATGAACTCATAAATTCACTTCAAGCTGCTGAAGATTTTAATTTTGAAGAAATAGGTTACCTCGCTTCACTGGGAATTTCACTCCCTAGTAAAAAAGAACTAATTGTGGCTAAAAATTATTGGAAACAAATTTAGAATACAAACGTTTTTGAGGAATTATATAAGCAAAAAATTGCATTTGAAAACACTCACAACATGTTAGCATCAGTTCGAACATTTTCATGTGCACAGCGAATCAAATTTTTCGGTCTTAGCTAGAATAATTAGGTTTGTTCCAACCCGACCAAAAACCGTACTTAGTACGGTCAGGCGCACGCGTATCAAACAAAATGCGTTCCAACCTTAAATTGACGATTTATAGGACGGTTCTGTAAGTGTTCCAACCAAATTTGTCACCGTTCTTGAACTGGTTCTACAGCTGGGTCTGACACTTTGAAATTTCCATTTATTTTTAAATCTTTCTCTATGTATTTTTGGTTTTTGCTAATGGGCATTTTTAGTCGAAGGGTTTGAGATTTTCACAGCGTTTATTTTTGTTTAATTTGATTCTTTTACCATGAGTGACGGAGGAGATAGCGATGTTCTATCGGACATATCAGCGAGCGGGGACGATTTGGAGCTAATGCTGAATGAGCCGAAAAAAAAATTGCAGAATCCTACCGCCTTTCCTCCTACTACTGTATTTTCGGTCATTATTTTGTTTATATCCATAAAAGATTTATGTTTTATGATCCTCAAATTCTCAATTGACAATTCATTACATAAACTAAGGTTATGTTATTAATTCGATAACTAAATCGGTTCACAAAGCGTTCCAACCCGTGTTTATTTTGCACCGTCACGGAACTGTGAAAAATACACGCCTGTGCACAACATCAGTAGGAATGATCCCAATATCCGTTCGGGGACGATACAAAAATTGTTGGTTGGAACAAACCTATTAATCGACCCCAACAGGTTTTAATGGTTCATTAAGGCCGCACGTCAAAGAAACATGAAACATATTTTATAAAATAGCAACACATCAGTAGCGGCTGGTGAAATTTTAATCCCACCAAAAACATACATGTAAAAAAACAGGCCAAGTTCTCGTCAGGACTGTGTGTTTTGTTATCTGAAAAAAATAACTGAAATGTAAAAATGATGCCAAGTTCGTTGCCTACACGTTATTAGCAGTGTTTTGATAAGCACAGAAAAATATTGTGTGAACTGATAAATTTACAGACGAAACTTGGCAAGATTTCATTAAAGAACGGATGAATATTGAGACTCTTGAAAACTTGCCAAGTTAGCCAAGTAAATTTATCAGTTCACACAATATTTTTCTGTGCTTATAAAAACACTGCTAATGACATGTAGGCAAGGAACTTGGCATAATTTTTACATTTCAGATATCAAAATACACAGTCCTGACCAGAACTTGACCTATTTTTTACATGTGTTTTTGGTGAGATTAAAATTTGAAATTGCTTGTAGCTCCTTTCTCTTGGAATTTTTTGCCTCTCTGGCCGCTTTACGATATCTTCGAAGGGATTTATTTTTCTACCATATTCGTTAAAATATTTATCCATTAGTATTTTAGAAGTAGTATTCCATAATTTTTTTACCGTTATCTCCTCGTAATCCTCTCCATTCATTTTCCCCATGTTGTAACCCCAATCTTTTAAAATTCTTGCCAGATTTTCTTCTGAAGCTTCATTTTTGATAAATTTAAGGGCGATGACACACACGGCGTTTTTATAGCGGTTTCTGTACACCGAACGTACGGAGTAACAAAACTACCTGATATTCAGGTTCAGGTAAAATCAGGTCAAATTTTCGGAATTTAAGCGGTCCTCTTTACACCCTACAATATTCAATTGGTGCGAGTGTTTCATTTATATTCTGAGTTCTGTGGCGTACGGTCTATAATTTTGTTTGTTGGTTGAGTGCTTTTTAAAAATATTGTGTTGCTTCTTTTTTCGGCGTGCTTTCTTTAAAATCGGGATATCTGGCAGCTCTATTTGAATAAGTAACATTCACTATGAATATCATATTGAATGAGCCTCAATTACCACCAAAGAAACGGAAAAAACGATCTTTGTCCGTTTATGAAAAAGGGAAGGGAAGGTAGGAAGATATATTACCTAGACGAGACTTGGGTCAATGCGGGACACACTATTAGTAAAGTATTGGTGGATGCTTCAATAGAGCATCCCAGGCAAGCCTTTCTGGAAGATCTTTCGACAGGATTAAAAAATCCTTCAGGTAAAGGGAAACGCCTGATTATTTTACATATCGGATCCGATGGCGGCTTCGTAGAAGGCGGCTCATTAGTTTTTGAGTCAAAGCAGATGGGTGACTACCACGCAGACATGAATGCTGATTTATTTGAAAATTGGTTCAAAAATATTCTAAGCCATCTAGAAGAGAACGCTGTCATTGTTATGGATAATGCTTCGTACCACAGTAGGCGTATTGATAAAGCTCCGAACACCGGAACAAGAAAGGCCGAAATACAAGAATGGCTAAGAAGGCATATTATTTCATTCGAGGAAGATATGGTCAAGGCAGAATTATTAACTCTTGTTAAAGAAAATAAAGGTGCTGACAAATATGTCATTGATGAATTGGCCAAATCCACCAATCGCAGAATTTTACGCCTGCCGCCGTACCAATGCGTGCGTTCAACGCAAGTTAGCGGTCGACATCGCTAATATTTAGCGCTTACTAGCGCTTAGTGGCCCGATGAACGGGGTTTTAGCACAGGTTGTTAGATGACTGCAAACGTCAACTGTCGTTCCGTTGACGAACCCGTGTGTTTCTTTTTAATTTTATTTATTTTCCGCAAAATGGATCCACATTTAGTTGTTAATTTGTTCGAAGAAGATTATTTTAATGTGGCGCAAGTCGTGGCTCCGTTATTATTGAAAGAGGCCCAGTGTTTCGTCACTGATGCTTTTAAAGTAGCAAGTAACCTCAATTAGTCTCGTTACTATCCATGTTTCAGAAAATACAACGAAAAAAATTTAAAAATTCCTGAAAACAAATTTAAATTTATAGCAAAACATAAACAAGTTATACTGTCAAACACCAGCCGCCATTTTCGCTAACTAAAAAAGCGCTTTTATTTAGCGCTAACTCCGCTGCTGGTCGCTTTTGTGCTAAGTGTCCGTTCAACGTCGATTCATTAGTAAGCGCTTGCAAGCGCTAACAACCGCTAACAACCGCTAACTCGCGTTGAACGCAGCCATTGTGAATTTAATCCTATCGAGTTAATCTGGCATCGTGGCACAACAAAAGTCCACAACACAAAGAAAATCATTTCAATTATTCAGCCTGCTTAGTTTAGTAGTAAAGTCACTATTATAATATTAACCATTATATTGTGGCAAACCTTCTAAAGTAAATTAATATATTTTCATTAATTTACCTATATACTACGCCACTGATGATTTTCGCATTATCACTTCTGCAAGTACTTGTGCAGTGTAAACCGGGCCGTCCGGCACCGCCTTGTCTGCTCGTGATTACTCCGTACGTTCAGTGGATAGACTATAGATAGACAGAAGAAAGCAGCATTGCGACAAGAAAAGTTTTTATTTGCAAATGGATGCAAAGCATAAGTCTGTTATTACCAGAGAGCGGAAATTTGGATGAGCTAACAGAATCGGACTGCCGGCGTACCTTATATTACTAGAAATTTTCAGTCGCGTAAAACAAGATATTTTAACTTATTTTATTTTTATTGGCTTTTCATCCAACACAGAATTTTAAATTATATCAGTTATTATGTGAATAATAACCAAGGGTATACAAAAAATTTGTTTTTGGTTACTTTAAATAATGTTATTTTGTGCCACGGCCGAAGCGACTAGACTATAGCTCGCACTGTTAGCAAAGTTTACAGAATAATTCTTTAAACTGTGCTGTTAGGGATCAGGAACGTTAGGTATTTACACCAGAGTATTTAGTTGAAATTTGAAACTAAGTTGAAATTATGGCATTAAACCAGTATATTCTTAAATTATGGATTCCTAATAATTATATTTATATATTAGTTGATTAAAACTATTAAAATACCGCTAAATAAAATCACCTGCCATTGTGTTAAAATTATAAGAAATATGCGATCCGATGGTGTAAACGCTAAAGGCGCATTGCTATAGTAGCGTCAACCAACCATGAGTATAGAGTTGTAGATAAGGGAAAATAAACTTAAAATTTTAATTAAAGCATTTTTTATATTAAAAAGCTCATCAAGGTTATATTAAAAACAAGTTCTTATATCTTGTGTGCAAAATAAATTATTAAAATTTTTTCTCAATTTCTTAGCAATAGTTTATTTATTTTCGTTTTAAAAATCCACTTATTTAACGTGAACGATCTTTCTAATTCTACCAAAGCTATAGATTTTACAGGTTAAAAATTGTTTAATTGGAACAGATGTTTTTCTTGCACAACACTCACATCATGAGTCGTTTCACAATGTTTCATGAATTCTGGCCGAAAACATACCTTAAAATTATATAAAGAACAATTTTTGTCTTTTATTCTGAAGCCAGAATCAGTTGCACCTGGACTCTTTTTTGTGCGCCCTAAAGTTTATTTCTGCAGTAAGTTTTTTCTCACGTACACAATTAAACTTATAATTGTTAGGATTTTTATATAATATAGCTTTAGAGTTGTCCATTTTTAGCCTCCTGAACACAAATAGAGCTTAAAATAGATACAATATGCGATCTCTTTGGTTTGAAAGGAAAACTTAGCGTAGGGATTTTCTTCTATTTGAATGTCAAAGGCCAAAAATAAATCAAAATTTTGTGTGCCTACATACGTTTTCATACAAAATAAACGCAAACATTTGTTTTTCTAAACTTTTATGCCGTTGTATGCGCTCATAGACGAGAGTGTATTTTTTTACAAAAGTTGTACCAACGGCGAAATGCCCTAGTGCTAAGGTATCCGCTTATGGATCGGATTAACTGGTAGTGGATTCAATGCCGGGCCCGACCGATTTTTTTTTGAATTCTTGTCAAATTCATACTACATGAGAATTCACGCTGGCGCTTCGAAGCTCCCGAGTTCCTGTGTCAGGAATATTTTTTAATGACTTATACGGGCCGAGCGTAGCAAGGTCCGTACCACTACGTCAAATGTGCATGTGCGGACGTAAATTAAATTTTAAATTAAATAGTCCCGCCGGACGTAGAAGCCGAGAAGAGCAACAAGCTTTTCTCAAAATGTGTATGCGCAAGTCAGGCAACCAAAGTACAGTTGGTCTGGCTAGCCGCTTGTTGTAGTGAGCTGACGCGCGGGGCCGGGCGTTGTACCGTCGCGGTTTTTTAATAATGTGCCTAGTTTCGCCAAGAAATTATTTACCTACAAATAAACGTCGCAAAAAACATAAAATAGATACTATAGTATATTAAACATTGCTACTCTAGATGTTTATGACTTTTAGTAGTGCTTTTCTATGTGATTTAAAAGTCTATGATTGTTTGCCGCTTCCCGTTTTGATACGTCTCCTCAATAGATGTCGCGCCTTGTACTAAAAGTATGATTATTCGTAATGTGTTAGAATAAATAAGTAATACAAGGAATCAAGGAATGTACTGTACCATGAACCATTTTCGTTAAACATGTATTTTTAGTGATTTACAATAAATCTAAGATTTTCTACAGTTTATCCGTTTCATTATTTAATCCGACTATGCTACAGGTCCTAGAATTGCATTTTTGCTGTAACTTGACCGAAATATCAAATAATACCCAAACACATATTGATATTACCCAATGAAATAGAAAAGCTAGCCGAAACACCGTTTTCTTTAATACATACAATATAGATACAATGCGCATATTAGTTAATTAGTTTTTCTTTGTCAAACCCAAATGTTTTTTAAAGAGTATATTTCACAGGGCGGTTCGAGTGTATTGTAGCAAACCCATCAAACCCAAGCAAACCCAGCCGGGACCGGCAGCGTCGACGGTCACGCGCGCGCCGAAAGCGATATTACTGGTGGGCTGTCGACAAATTTTGCCTGTTTTTAACTTCCTAAAGGGCGAATGTTGATCTCTCTCTTAGTTTTAATGCATTATAGTCCATATAAACCTATGAAGTCAACTTAAAATACGACCGAGCCCGGAGCAAGCTTGGATATCTTTCGACGATGGCTTGGCTTGATTCTTTCTTGGGGAACTTGAATTTTTTTAAAAGAAAAGTTAGGTTTTAAAAAATAAATTATTAAGTTGGTCATTGCAAATACGTTTAGGTGGGTCATTGACAAATGACCTTATGGACGAGCCGCGACTGTTAGAATATAAAGTCCAGAACATATATATATATATATATATATATATATATATATATATATATATATATATATATATATATATATATATATACATATATATATATATATATATATATATATATATATATATATATATATATATATATATATTCATTGAATATAATTTTTATAATAGGTGTATATATAAAAAATAACGTTATATTTAGCTACAACTATTTCAATTTATGATT